>APFE031475508.1:2794-19117 GCA_000404065.3 Pinus taeda
TATTATTGTTAGGTCGGCTGGGTTATATTGTGACTCCTTAGACTCCTATATATAGAAAGGAGGTTTTGTCATTTGACTTATCCAAGAATTGTTCATTTATGTAATGTAAAGGAGGTTGCCCCTTCGAAGAGGCTGAATTCTAAGGCGTTGATCTATCTTTTCTATCTTTTTGTGAGTTGGTTTCATAACACTATGAAATGGACTATCTATGTGTATGGTAAAAAAGAACTATCAGTTTGTATGGAATAAGTAGACAGTGAGGGTTTGGAGAGACGTGAATATGTTGGTCACATCGTGGTTGTGACCGTTAGAAGATGGAGTTATTATGAGACCATTTAAGTACAAAGTATGGAGACCGTAGCAGAGGTGTGATATGATTAAATCATTATAGACCGTTGGGTCTCAAATGTGGAAGATGTGGCGGAGATGTGGTAGTCAAACCAAATGGTGACTTGTTAAGGAGACATATGATCATTCATATTATACATGACTTATGTTTATGACTTGTTGTTTGAAATAAATTTTCATTTTACCTTAGAACTTAACCTTTTTCTTGATAATTCTTTTGGTGTTGATCCGTAGGTACTTTGAGGATGGCTAATCTCCAAAACTTGATCCTTCAATTTCCCTGCATTCATCATTTATTTGTAAGTTGTACAATTGTGTGAGAGTTGATAAGTAAGTTGTAGCTGCAGAACCAGATTAGCTGCGGAATGGAACTAGCTCCAGAATGTGAAAGGAAGGAAAATTGAAATATGGCTTATGAAATATGGATGTAAAAATAAAATGGAAATGTGTTATGATAGTGAGGTGGAATGAGATGTAAGATAAAATGAGAAATAGGGTGAAATGAAGTAAAACTATAAAAAATAAAATGTAAATGAAATATGACAGTGAGACGAGGTGGAACTGTAAAACAAAATGAAACTAGAATGTGATGGAATGAAACTATGAAATTTTAGACTCTATACTGCAAATACATGTAGCTTTTTTTCACTACTTATTACATAAAGGAAATGGAAAATGTAGGATGTCAGAAATCTCTGATTTTCACCCTGTATTTTCTGTATAAGTATGCCAATCAATGATTGGTTTTCAACCCTATACAATTTATTATTATTTTTTTTTATTTTTGTTTTTATCAGTCATTTCTTGGGAAAAATAAAGACTAAGTTAGTGGAGAAGAAGGATTCTTCTTCACTACCATCATTTCGGAGCTATCCTAGAAAATCCTAATAAACTCCTCTCTTGAAACTGGTTTTTGATATATCTTCAACCAATGACCATTCAAAAGAAAAGGTATTTTGCTTCCATCTATTGTTCTTATTCTCACCACTCCATTGTTAAAGACTTATTGAATCTCATATGGCTCAAGCCATTTAGTTTGAAACTTCCCTTGAAAATATTTAAACTTTGAATCAAACAACAGTGCCCAATCTCCTACCTAGAATTTCTTTTCCTTAATATATTTATCATGCCATTTAGCCCTCTACTTTTGGACTATACTGGTTTTTTGGATTGCATCTTGCCTGATTTCATCCAGTTCATTGAGTTGCTCCAATCTATGTTTCTATGCTTCTGATAAATCCAATCCCAATTGAACTACCATCTTGAAGTTTTTAATTTGAAATTCTATAGGGAATAGGGCTTGTTTCCCATAAACAAGTTCATAGGGTGTATGTCCTGTTGTGTTTCTCCATGTAGTTCTATAGGCCCATAAGGCTTCAGGAAGTCTTTCTTCCCAGTCTCTTCTATGTAGATGCACAATCTTAGTGAGAATTCCTCCAATCACCTTATTTCTAGATTCAACTTGACCATTTGCTTGTGGATGGTAGGGAGTAGATTTCCTATGTTTGATCTTGTAATTTTCCACAAGATCCTTCACCATTTTAGATGTAAATTGAGATCTCTGATACGTCACAATTTCTCTTGGAACACCAAAATGAGTGAAGATGTGCTCAAAAAGAAAATTAACTATAGATTTTTCATTAGCAAAACGTAATGCTTTCGACTCTACCCATTTAGTGACATAACCAGTGCATACCAATTTATACAACTTTTGCTTAGATGAAGGATTAATTGGCCCAATAAAATATAAGCCCTATTTTTCAAAAGGTTTAATGAGCACTTGAATTTTTAGTGGCATTTCATTTGAAGGAGTAGGTGTCCCTACCCTCTGGTAGCTGTCACACCTCCTGACATATTCTTTGGCATCTTTGAAGATGGATGGCCAATAATATCCTAAAGAAAGTATTTTATAGGATGTCCTCTTTTCATCAAAGTGTCCACCACATGGCTGATGATGACATGCCTTCAGAATCTCAGGCATTTAATCTTCCCTAACACATCTTCTGATCATAAGATATGGGCCTATTTTATACAATTCATTAGTGATACATGAGTATCTTGCACTTATTTGAATGATTTTTCTTTTTTCTATAGGAAACAAATGTGAAGGCAATTTCCCTGTGACTAAGTAATTAGCAATATCTGCATACCAAGGAGTTTGAGTAGTCACTGCAAAAAGATATTCATTAGGAAATTTATCTTCAACCGGAGTGTCATCTTTGATATTATGAATTCTGGACAAGAAATCAACAAATGTGTTTTGTTTTCTAGGTCTATCTAGCACAGTAATATTAAATTCTTGTAAGAGTAAAAGCCATCTTCTAACTTTGCCATTAGTAATAGGTTTATTCATTAAATATCTAATTGCAGAGTGATATATATGAACAAAGGTTTCATAGCTTGTTACATAATGTCTAAACTTGTTGATTGCATGAACAACAACTAAAAATTCCTTTTGAGTTACAGTATAGTTCAACTGAGTGGGAGTCAATTTCTTACTTGTATAGTAGATGGCATAGGGAATCAAGTATTTTTCTCCTAATACAGCTCCCAGAGCTATATCTAAAGCATATGTTGAAATGTGAAAAGGTAGTTTCCAATTTGGACCTCTCAAGATGGGTGCTTCAGATATTTTTGTTTTTAAAGTCTCAAATGCTAACTGGCAGTGATGATTCCAATTGAATTCACAATCCTTGGTGAGTAATTTTAAGAGTGGGGATGCTATTTTAGTGAGATTTTCTATAAATCACCTATAGTATCCTGTGAATCCTAGAAAACTTCGAACATCCTTTTGGAAATTTGGAATTGATAATTTAGAGATGACTTCAACCTTAGATTTATCAACTTTAATCCCATCTCCTAAAATGTGATGCCCTAAAAAAATACCTTCTGTAAACATCAGAAAACATTTTTCATGGCTTAGTGAAAGGTTTGCTTTCTTACATCTTTTAATAACTCTTTCCAAAATTTCCAAAGCTTCTTCAAATGTATTCCCATAGACTCTAAAATCATCCATATATACCTCTACACAATGATGTATTAGATCAGGAAAAGTTCCTAGTACTTCTCTTTGGAATGTTGTAGGTGCATTACATAACCTAAAGGGAAGTACTTGATAGGCATAAGTTCCCCATGGAAAAGTAAATGTGGTTTTATTTTGATCTTCAGGTGCCACCTAAATCTGATTATAACCATTAAAACCATCCAAGAATGAGAAATACTTTTTACCTGCTAATGTATCTAACACTTGATCTATAAAAGGCAAAGGAAAATGATATTAAGGGTACCTTTATTCAATTCTCGGTAATCGATGCACACCCTCCATTTACTAGATCAAGGGGAAACCAATTAATAAAGGGGAAACCCACTGGTTGTCTGAAATTGGGTAAATGAAGTTTACATTCAACAATTTTTGCAGCGCTTCTTTCACAATTTCCCTAAGATTTGGATTCATTCTTCTCCGAGGTTGTCTGATAGGTGTAAATTTTTCCTCAATGTAGATGTGATGTATACAAGACTCAGGACTAATTCCTTTCATGTTAGTATATTCCCATGCATATGCCACAGAATGTTGTTGTAATGTTTTGATTAGCTTTTCCTTTTGTAATTTGTCCAAGTTTTTGTTTATGTTCAATTTTCTCCCTGGAAATATTTCAATTGTAGAGCTACCAAATTCTTCCATAAAATAAAGAGACATCTTCCTAGATGACAAATACTGAATGTTGGATTTTTCTTGAATTTGATCATGTTCATATTCTCGAGATGATTCAAAATGTTCCATTGTATTTAAGATTTGACTATCTTCACTAATATTTGAAATAGTAAAGAGAGGCTGCATTTTCATCATCAATCCATTCTTTGTCATCTATTTCTGTTATTGTTCTTGCTGGAGGATATAAAGTGATTTTTTTCGTTGAATTCCCATAAGAAATATACATATCACCAAATCTACAACTAATGAAAGCATCAGCTGTGGCCAGCCGAGGTCTTCCTAATATGAGTGGATGTCCTCCTAGATTGTTCTTGGGGGTTAAGATCATAAAATCAACAGGATATTCCCAGGAATCGAAGGATATTGAAACATCTTCTAACACTCCATCTGGTTTGATAGAGATCTATCCGCTAATTGCATTAATGTAGGTGTGTAAAGAAGATTAGGAAGCTTGAGCTGTTCCATGGTTTGTTTGCTCATTATGTTTATTGCTACCCTTGAATCAATCAATGTATTTGGAATTTAAACTCCATTGATATGTGTTTTCACAATTGGACTTCCTGGATCTACATATTTTTGTATCGCAATTTTTCCCAGCATTATATCTTCTATTTTTCCTACCATGTGAATTCCTTTTGTTTCTTTTGCTTTTCTTCTTGGTTTCTTTATGCTCAACCTCTTTATTGTTTTAGCTAGGATTGAAATCTCTTTAATGGCTTGTAACAAAGGAATTTTGATACAGACATTTTTCAATTCATCTAGAAAATCATAATTGGGCAACATGATCTACTTTTCTACTCCTCTATCAACTTGTAGTCTTTCAAGAAAAGGAGGTGTAGAAGTAGATAATGGCTGCTCAATGATAGGAGTTGAGTTCTCTGGTTCTTTCTGTTTTTCATTTTCAGTATTTTTGTTTCGAAGAGATGTTCCCTCATAGTTTTATTGGGATGTAGAGAATCTTCCTTAGAACTGTCTTGTTCCTGAATAACTACATAAGGCCTTTCCTTTTCTAATATCCTACCAGATCATAATTGCACATCATTGAGATCTAGAGGAGTGATCATATAATTTGGAATTTTTTGTCTTTCCACCATGTAATTATTTTGAGGATTTTTATTGTTGGGGTTTGGTAAGGGTTGGGTAGGTAGCTAATTTGGTTTCTGCTGAAATGGTAGTAAGAGTTGAGGATTTTGGTTTTATTGTGGAAATGGTAATGAAAGTTGAGGGCTATAATTTTGAAGTTGTGGTTGTTGATTTTGTTGTGGAATGTCTTGGGGGGGGGGGGGGGGATAATTCTCATATGATGGAGGATATTGATAATATTGACAAAATCTCCCATAAGGATTTTGTACTCCTTGTGACCACAGTTGAGATTGAGGTTAAGGTTGAGGACAAGTTTGAGATTGAGATTGAGGTTGAGGCCAAGGTTGCTGCCAAGAATTCCAATTTGGTGGGGGCTGAAGATACATTTAATTGTTAACTCCTTGATTTTGTGGCCCCTGCCAAGGTTTTCTAGAGACAAAGCAGAGAGGTCCTGTTGAATTTGGAACTATTTCTTCTTCAAAAACAACCTTAAGACTTGGAATCGAAGGAAAACGCTTGGTTTCATGATTCTCTGAGAAAATCATACAAGTTTCTATAATTTTTGCATCTAAAGGGCATTCTCTTAGAGCATGTTTTTTTCTACATTTTGGACAGAAAATAGTTAAAGCGTTAGCCTCGGTTTTTTTTCTTTTTTTGCAACTTAAGGGTGTCTATTTGCTCACTAAGACTCCTTAGGATATATGTTTTGAATTCATCAAGCATATTACCAATTTGTGCCCTACTCACTGATCCGGTTGTAGACTTATTTACTCTAACAAGAGAAGGATCTCTTGGACCTTTCCTAGTTTTAGATTTCCCTCTTGAGAGATGAACACATAATTCTCCTATATCACTTAATGGGAATTGAGAGATATCTCCCTTCCCCATCATGTTAAGGATATCTATTTACTCATCTCTAACGACTTTTAATAAAAGATATTTTAAGGTATCTTCATCTAAATTGTCCATCTTTTCTCTTTTCAAATTATAGTTGAATCTCTCAATCAAATCCTCTACGTTTTCATCTCTCTTTGCATCATTTTGAACACTTCATCTTTGGGATTGGTAGGCATGAAATAATCCAAATACCTATCCAAAAATGTTTTTTTCATGTCATTCCATGTTCTAATGGACTGAGTGACTAACCCCATTAACCACTTCAAAGCAACTCCTTTTAGTGTTGAAGGGAACAACTTATGTTTTTGATAGTCTTTTAGATAATCATAGGTTCTGCACAGGACTTCAAACTCAAATAAAATTTTTTCAGGATCCTCACTTTTTAACCCATGGAAGTTTGGGAGGATAGAAGGTGAGATATTTTTCATTGTGGCATTTGTTTCTTCATCCAATATAGGGAATACAAAAGAATTATCTATTTCCCTATTTCCTCTGTCTTCTCCATTATTTCCTCTACCTCCTCCATTATTTCCTCTACATCTTCCTCTACCCCCTCCTTCAAACAGTGTGAATTCTCGATCTTCTCCTTCTTCTGCCATTATAGTTTCTTCAGGGTCAGTATAGGGTTCACCTACAAGGTTACTTTATCCTACTCTGGTTCTTCTATTAATGGGATATGGGAGAGAGGTTCTACTTCTTATTCCTCATCAGGTATTCCTAATTCTTCAACTAAAATGTGCTCTCCTGTGGAGGTGAAAAATGCTATTCTTGTTGTTGCAGATTTAAGATTTTTTTGCACTAGGACTGACTTGGTAGATGAAGTGGGAGATTCTTTTGATTGGATTTTTGCCCCTGGAATTTCAGGAGTTCTATGACTGGGAGTATGAGTTTGGAATGGAGGTGTGTATTTTCTTGTTCTTGGTGGAGTAGTTGGTGTTGTAGGAATTGAACTCCTGCCCCTAGCTATAAATCTACCTCGACAATCTCTTTCTCTATGCATATCATTTTTATTTTAATGTAAGAGATAAAGTTACCTAGTTACGTTTCCTCCACAACAATGCCAAAATGTTTAGTCAATTTAGTTTCCTAAATTTCTTTGCATAAATTATCAACCGAGGCTCCTAAGCTAATGAAGTGTATTGCACTGTATGTACTAGTTAACCCTTCTTACTTCATTGTTTTGTATTTTTATATTGTTTTGTTTTGGGGGTTTCCTTGATTCCTAATGATGTATAGTGTAAATTATGAGAAACTAATTCTACATTTCCTAAAGCCGAACTAATCAAAATATAAGTTAAAGGAAGGAAAAACAGAGCATCTATCCTATCTTGTCATTTAATCCTAAGTCAAAAATTAAAAGGTGAAGTTGTAATGAAAATTGAAATAATTACAGAGAATGAAACTGACTAAAGAACTTTTAGTTGTCCAAGCCTCCAATTTTGAAAGATAACTTTCTTGAGATAACTTTATAGTCCAAGCATCCTTTTTACTTTTCTACCTTACCCTGTTAAAGCAAAACAAGTTTCATTTATGAAATAGATAGGAGAAACAAGACTGCACCATCGAATTCTAACATTATACTACTGAACAGAATTAAAAGGAAACAACTACATGAAAGCAACCTAAACTACAAACACTACTAAAAGTAAATAATGAAACTAAACTAAATAGTAAACAAAAGAACAAAAGAAAAACTTCCTTCAGTGTAGGGGGCCTTTGCAATTGACTGAGTTGAGTTGCTAACTAGCTTAAGATACTCTTTCAAATGATCACTTGGTCAAACACAGCTTCATATTATTAACAGGAAAATAAGTTCCAAAATTACAGAGCTGTAAGTCTGAGCTTAATAAAAATAGAAATTCGAACAACTTCTCAGTTCTGTACAACTGATATTTAAAGACACATTCATAACTATCTTTTGAGATAATTTAGCTACAGGTCTACGTAAACAGTTGATCAACTACAGGTGACTTTAAGTCAGCAAGATGGTTGCATGAAACTGTTAACACGGTGGCTGGTTTGAGTTAATGCTACAACATAACTGTCATATTTATTAATTAGCCATGAAGAGTGGACACAGAGTCCTATTTCTCCCATGTTTCTTCGTTTGACTCCACCTTTGACTATGGTCTTGAGCTGGCTTTTTTGTTGATTTGGGTTGGGTGGCTAGGATAGGATCCATGTCGTGACCATTCCAGAGATGCCCATGTGGTTGGTTTCCTCATTTGACACTTGTAACCTGTTAAACCATGGAAGTAGCTATGGAACACATGGTTAGCTCCAGAGTGGGCTACGTTCCCTAGCTAATTTGCAAAAACTTATTTCAAATAGAAAAAACATAAAAAGTATAATATGTCAATCATTTAATGTCTTCCTTGAGACAAAATCTATCATTTATCAGTGATGGGGATATGTCTTTCATGGAAAAACAAGAGAAAGAAGTGAGAAAAGTTGTCAAAGGGAGAGTAATTATGAGGTCCAACAATGACCCTCTTTAAAATTAAGAAATACGGGAGATACAATCCATGAAAGATGCAAGGCTGGATTATACGGATGCTACAGGTCAAGTTTAATATGATGAAAAGAGTGGGGAAGGGATTTGGTTAATATTGATGTTAGTTGCTGATGAGATGGTTCATCAAATTGAAGATGTATAGATGATGCATGGATGAAACTATACAATTTGTATGAAGACGAAAATGAAAGGAGGAATGCCATAGGAAGGAGGTTCAATTGTAGAACACTTGACTAGCCTCAAAATTACTATGCAATCAACTTAGTAGATTAGCAGAGATTTGTGTCTAGTGGGTCTCGGGTCCAGATTTTCAACCCGCTCTGACACCACGTGTAAGGCTCCATCCTAAGGTCCTTTAACAGAACTAAATTCTCTAATTTCAAATACAATAAAATGGGAAATAATTTATTTCTAACTAAACATTTAATCGATGATAATTTACCATTTAAAATTTATTTCCAACAATTAAATAGCGAGTATTTCATTTGAATCACCTACATGAGTAATCTATAAATAGAGGAATACTTGTTCCGATAGCCTGATTGAAATGCCCTTGAGCTCCTGATCCTGCTGGGATGCTCCTCTTGACTACCGACTCGGTTTACCTCCCAGCCATCTAAGAACTATTTCCTAGCCCAGGAAATCTCCAAAGGTTCCTTAGCCCTCTGAGCCCAAGTCACCAGACGTAGTGTGTCCAAGATAAAAAAATACACTCCTCTCCCTTCTCTCTTGTCCACCTTACTCTCAAAACAAATCCTCCAAAACCACAACCAAACCAAAACCAAAGGAAAGACCAAGGATCCCCTCTCCTCCCCTCATCCTTCCCTTTTTATGCCCCCCCCTTCTCTTCTCTACCTCAACCACCTCTCATTAATGTCATAAGTACCCCCTCATCCTTATATTTGACTTATCTTCTCCCAAGTAAATTTGAGAGGACATTTTGGGGATGAGATATGAATATATAATTTGGTAATTAATTGGAGAGGACCATGTCTTCTCCCAAGTAAATTTCAGAGGACATTTTGGGGATGATATATGAATATTTAAATTGGAATAAATGGAAGGAGACCATATACTATCAAAATTTAAATTTGAGGAGGTAAGTTGGGAATTGAATAATAACAAAATTTATATCAGTAATAAATTTACAGTTTCACCAATGTAGGTATGTACCAATATTTCTTGATAATTATAAGTCAATATTCTAAGGTAATTTAAACACTAGTAAAGTTTACATGATAAGATTAAGTAGGGCATTACACCAGTAGCATCAAATGCACAAAATTTGGTCGAATCGAAGAAGTGTGTGGTGAATGCGAGGCATATAATCCTTGATGGAGCTCGAGAAGACATTGTCTCGAGTTGTCATGGGAAGGAAACTTCGTATGCTATGTGGAAAACATTGACGAACCTTTTTCATAACAAAAATGACCATAGGAAGTTGGCACTGAGAGACAGACTTCTAAAAATCAAGTTGGAGAAAAGTTAGATCATTCGAGAATACTTGGCCAAGTTCACTCACTATTGTGATGAACTTGGAAGCGTTGGAATAACCATTTATGAGGATTATATGGTGAGCCTAGCTCTCCTAGGACTTCCCAAGAGCTTGAAGAGCAATCGAGACTCTGTCAATGGGAGGTAGAAGCTGCCAGATTGGGAATGACTATGGTCAGATTTGATGCAGGAGGTGATCCGAAGCAACACTAGAGATGGTTCCTCATGAAATATTGATGATGAGGGAAATTGTGCCTTAGCCGATAAGGCAAGGGAAGGGAAAGGTAAGATGTCCCATTCCAAATCAAATTCTTGTCATGGTGGTAAGAAGAAAGACATGATGAAAGTTAAGTTCTTTCATTGTCACGAGCTGGGTCATTTTGCTACAAATTTTCTGCTCAAGCAGGCCAAGAAGAAGTCCCCACGAGGAGTGGCGTGTGAGGCTTTGGCCTCTCAATTCAAATTGTACTTTACTTTCATTATATGTATGGTGTCATCAATGATGGGTAGTGTATGGTACCTTGATAGTGGAGCTTCATTCCACATGACTGGTGACAAGGAGTTTTGTTCAGTGACCTAAAGGAGAAATATCTGCATATGAATATCGAGATGGGTGTTGACAGGAGGTATACTGCTACTTGATTGGGTGTGATTACATTTTAGAGGGAGCAAGTTGCTCCTATCACCTTGAGAGATGTCATGTATGTGACCGGGTTGAAGAAGAACTTAGTATTGGTCACCATACTTGAGGATAGAGGCTATGATGTGAATTTCTCAAAAGGAAAGGCATTCCTTTGATACATAGCCATGGGTCAAGTAAACAAGATAGGGATTAGAGTTAAGAATCTCTGTAAGCTAGAATTCTATGAATGTGTTGCTTTGAGCACAAAAGAAGAGAAGGTGCAGAGCCAAGATGTTGGTGACTTGTGGCATAGGAGATTAGGCCACTTGCATCATGGGGCTTTGAAAATCATGCAGTAGATCTCTACTAGTCTTCCCAAAGGTACGCTAGAGCAAGTTGATACATGCAAGGGGTGAACTTTGGAAAAATACACCAAGGCTTCCTTTCGCGACAGAGACAATCGAGCAGAGGTGATTCTAGAGCGAGTCCATTCATACTTGTGTGGGCTATTCTTGACAGCATCCACAGCCAAACACAACTATTATGTTATATTTGTTGACGATTTCTCTTGTAAATTCTTGTTGGGCAGCGGATCCCTTACGTAATGGGTTTGGGGCCTAAAGCCCACAATTTTGGGTAATGGTATTATAAAAGCTCTACGAAGTGTACGAAGCATGGATGGTAATGAGTCAAGTCAAAGGGTAGTCCACCCTAAAATATTGTAATTTTAATCTAGAATGTGCTGACCTACCCATGGTCCGCGCACCATGGGAATGTATAGATAGAGCGAGGCTCTAAGTGTAGAAGGTAACTTTGGTAGGATAAGATGTGTATGGCTTTCTGAAAGTGATAGTGGATCTAAGTCTATAAGACATAGTTGTGGGTCATAGTAGTGGAAGAGGCTCTACAGCTGTGTGGGCAGAGGCCTAGTAGAGTCCATAGTTGTGGCGTAGACCCCTGCAGCTCAGTGCGCAAGGTAGGAAGTGAATTGTAGCTAGAAAATGTTGTAATAAAGATAAGTTGGTTTTGGAATATTGTGTATTTGTTCTATATTCTGGGTTATGCATCTGTTTGTGGTTTATGTTTACGCGCGTATTTGTTTATGTTAATTACTTAAAGTATTTGACCTACTTAATTTAATTCAATATCTATAATAATACTAAGCACAAAAAGGTGTAAAGAACATTCACTCTCACTATCTTAGCCGCACGAAGGTAGTTGCACTGAACAGACAAATGCGTGGAAGTAGCATGACGCATAAGATCAATTCTTGAGCTTTCTAGAACTCATCAAGACATCCCTAGGGTGCAGAAACCTGGTTCCAGCACCCTCCCATACTACCTCGGGTGAGACCTTAGTCCGCGCTCCGTAGACTGTTGCCGAAAGGGCTGGTAGTTCGGGATTTGTTTGGCTAACACTTTGAACTTGGGTCAGACCCCATTAATCCAACAAATGGTTCTGTTGATGGTACCAGGATCTACCTAAGGGATGTCTAATGTCGGAACACTAGAACCCTACAAAGAAAGAAATTGAATATTGGTTGGATCAGAAGCTGCATGATTTCGTAATATAGGAAAACAAAACCCTGCAGATGTCCGAGAAGAGGTGGTTGGATCGCCTCATATATACAAAAATCCATGAGATCTTTTTTTCATGTTTCTCTTCAAAGCTGTAAGATTGGATCGTGAAGCTACCAAACAACCAAGGGAGGTGTAAGCTTGATCAACCCATAGTGTGGACCCCAAAGTTGGTGCACAGGCTAGAGACATCTGAATATAAGATTGCCGGGGCTGTAGGCCATTGGCTGGATTGAATAATAGGAGGGTTTATCACTGAATTTATGATAGACATGACTGTCAGCTACAACAAAGCAGAAAGATGTTTTCTCAAGGGACCACGAGGTAAGTACATCAAATCTTTGAATACCTGGATTAAGATGCTGCTATGTGAAAAATGGGTGATGTGAATCCATTAATTAGTGGAACAATGCAAAGTGGGAAGGTCTACATAGGTATCGAAGGGTTAGGAAACAATCCTTTAATTTCACCTCCATGAGTGAGCAAGGAAGAGTGCATGTGGGTTTCTCTGAGGAGTGCGGTGAGTTTGATAAAGCAACGCATTCTGCAGTTACTATCCCCACGTACACCGCCTCCCACGTCACTGCATCCGCCTCCATCTTCACCAACACCACTTCCGCCAAACAAGTAGTTCAACATGGCACGCATGATCAAGCTGCCTATATTCAGGGGAGTAAGGAACAAAGATCCATATCAGTTTTGGTTTGTAGTAAGAGTAGTATGGGAAGAACATGGAGTTACAAATGATAACATTAAGAAGGCCACATTGGTAAGCACACTGTAGGACTGCGCGCTGACTTGGTATATCAAGCACTCAAGTGATCACCCAAATGCAGGAATAGCATAAATCCAGATCGCGTTGAATAAAGAGTTTAGCTGGCTGAAATCCAAAACATAGTCGATCATCAGATTTAAGGAGATCGTGATGCTTCTAGGTGAAACCCCCTGGGATCTAGATCAGAGGCTGAAGAGTATGATTTGTGAAGCTAATATGACACTGACACATGCGTAGCACCACACTTGGTTTATGGCATCTTTGACACCAAACCTGAGGATGACACTGTCATAGCAGAAGCTTTCAACCAAGGTAGAAGCATTGGAAATGGCGATGAGGTTGCATGAGACACCGATACAAGATCTAGGGTTGGGAGTCCAACAAATCCATGCGCAGCTACAAAACCTATGCTTGGATATGTAGAGTTTGAAGCAGAATAGGGCTCCCCAGCTAGATGTGCATGAAGAAGTGTGGTGCATAAAATGTAAAGGCCAGGGTCACGATAAGGATCACTACCCCGTGTTTGCAAATTATTTGGCGGGAGGAGGATTGATGCCATTGAGGCCAGAAGCACAGGTAGGCTCATGTTGGGTCCCTATAATACTAGTGATTACCCCATTACTATTGAGTTATACCCCTTATTATATTGATGTACCCATGTAGTGCCCATATTGTTACTATTGTGCCCAATAGAAGCCCACTATTGTTATTACTGTGCCCTTACATTGTTATTGTTATGTAGGCTCTGATTATGTTATGACCCCTTAGACTCCTATATATAGAGCGGAGGTATTTTCATTTGAATCATCCAAGAATTGTTCATTTATGTAATGTAAAGGAGGTTGCCCCCTCGAAGAGGCTGAATTCTAAGGCGTTGATCTCTCTTTTCTATCTTTTCTTGAGCTAGTTTCATAACATTTGGTATCAAAGCTTTGGATTCTATGGTTTTGCTGCTCCAAATAGGTCATCGTGGCATTTTTGCTATAACTTTTTTCTGTGACGTTTCAGAAGTTGAGAAAAACACCCATTTGAGAAGACAATGCGCTAAATCTTGGGTCCAAATTTCAGAGCTTTTTCCGCTATATTTGCGGAGATATGATCTGAGCAAGTTGGTCTTTTTGCAGACTCCTGAATTACATTCCAAACAGGTGACTTGGGGAAAATAGTCATAACTTTTTCTCTGAGCATTGGATTGAAATTTCGTAAGAAGTTATAGAAAGTGGACGGAATTTAGTTTCTTCCATATATTTTTCAGAGCTAAAGGTTGAAACAGTAACCTGTGGCACGTCGTACAAGTTCGCTCTACTGAACTAGTCTATAATCAAGTCACTGTGGGAGATTTGGCATAACTCTTCCTCGGAGAATCCAATTTGGATCAGACTGGTGGTGTTGGAAAGAGGACACAGAGGGCTACCTGAGGTTTCAATTTTAGAACTAGATGTTCTAAGAGTACAGAGATACATCAGAGGCAATATCGAGCTCCTACAAAGAAAAAAAAGGTGTATAGATTCTTTTAAATTTTTGCTTAAGATTGGTTTGAAAATTTATTTTGAAGGAATTCAAAGGGCTAGTAGAGAATTATTATCGGTAATAGATGCCTGAGGAAAGAAAATGCAAACACCTAGTAAGGAACCTGAAAGCTCTAGCATGACTCATGAAGAAGAGGAAGAAATGCTACATGATATATCAAAATTACAAGACCAAGTACAAAAAATGTCAGCCTCACAAAAGCTAACAGAAGCTAAGATAAATGGCATGGAATATAAGATAAAGGGCGTGGAAGCTAAGATGGACGATTGGAAGACAAATTTGAAGACAGACATGGACGATTTGAAGACAAACATGGACGATTTGAAGAGAGATTTGAAGACAGACATGGACGAATTGAAGATAAATATGAATAAGTTGCTAAAAGAAATGGTCACTAAGGGTGAAAGGGTAGTAAAGGAAACTCATGATGAGAACAAAAGAAATGTTAATCATGATTCCATAGACTCTAATGTGGGATCGAAGATCCATCATATTCCAAAAACCGATATGAGGAATTTTGATGGCAAGGATCCCGCAACATGGATATTACAGATGGAGCAATTTTTCGATCTCAATAATGTGCAAAACACACAAAAGGTACGTATGGAAACTTTATATTTGGACCAAATCAGTTTGTATGGTATCAATGGTTTTGCTCTCGTAAACAATTTATCACTTGGGCAATTTTTTACGGAAGAATTGATAGCACATTATGAGGATACAAAAAGCAACACTTTTTTTAGCCAATTGATAAGTCTCAAACAAAGGGTTCAATAATGGAGCACATTGAGGAGTTCCAAAAATTGAACATAAGGGTAAAAGATATTCCAGAGGAGCATAGGATTGATGTGTTCATAGGGTCTTTAAAGGATAATATCCAACATGATGTTCGCCTTTGGGAACCTGATTCATTAGAGAAGGCATCAGGTTAGCAAGAAAAATGGAAAGCAAAATTATGGCAACCAGGAAGCATACCAATCACAACTATAAAGACGGAAGTGTTGTTGCCCCTAGTCTTCCACAACCTATAAGGTTGACACCACAACAATTGGAAGAAAAAAGAGCAAAAGGGCTTTGTTACAGTTGCGATAGAAAATACACTAAAGGTCATAAGTGTGCTGAGAAGAAATTATTCTACATAGATTGTGAAGAGGAAGAAGAAAAGGAGCAAGAAAGGTCCAAAGAAGAGGATATACTCCAGGAACAAAGCCTAGATAAAGAAGAAATCAATCTGACCATATCTTGTAATGCATTTGTGGGAATTACCACTCAAACCATCAAGATAGAACGACAAATCAAGAAGAAAAAGGTAATAGTGTTGATTGATTCAGGAAGTACCCACAATTTTATTCATTGTAAGGTAGCAAAAGAATTGAATTGCTTCTTATATCCAGCACCAGAGTGTCAAGTGATGGTTGCAAATGGAGGAATAATAAATTGCTTTGGAAAGTGCCATAATATCAAGCTATCCATGGGAGAATATGTATTGACTAGCCCAATGCTTTCCATTCCAATGGGAGGTGCTGATATTGTACTAGGAGTCCAATGCCTACAATCCCTGGGTACAATAGCTTTTAATTTCAAGAAATTTTCATCAAATTTTCTACGGAAGGAAAGGAAGTTGAATTAAGGGGTATTGCAGGGAAACCAGGAAAGATAATAAGCTCTAACGGTATGACAAAGCTTCTAAAAAAGGAACAAAGAGGTGTAATTTCACAATTATGTTCGTTAGATGTTTCCACATCGGAATCATCTATTTCTCCAGATCTC
>APFE031475514.1:0-96575 GCA_000404065.3 Pinus taeda
CAATCAAATTGGATGAGCATAGAGATAAGCTTCAAGAGGGGTCCTATGCAAGTGATTTTAAATTATATCCCTTGGAAGCTTCAACATAGTACTCAATATCATCATACAAAGGACCACCCAAAAACAAACGATTTGATCCTGTCGAAGATTGAAGAACCACGTCACCCTTTTTCAGAAGACCATTGCTACTGTCATTTTGAGCAATTATTTTAATGTCGACACCTAGCATTGTCGGCAACACTAACCTTGAATGTAGTTTCTTAGGTACCCCACAAAATAAGTAATATTAGATTGTCAGCCATCAGTTTTAACAACAACATGCCGACTTTTTGGATAAAACAAGACATTTTGAAAGCTATTTTTTTTACTAGAATTAATTTTATCCCTTAGAACAAATACCATTTCATCTTCAAGATTAACCTAGTGAGTGTATTTATATACAAAAAAATTTCTTGGTCCATTAGCACTTGAAACAAGTTTGACATTATTGATCATATCTATAAATGCACCCTCCTTTTGCCATATGTCTATAATAATACTTTGAGGCAACTCATTTTATTTGGGATAAGAACTTGAATCAACATGTATTTCGGCACTCAGTAGATATTTTTCACCAGTCAAAAATATAGGCTTATGGTTCAATACATTGAATTCTATGAATACATTCCAAATAAAATGCACAAGTTCAATAAATGAAGCATGTGCACATGGGAAGCTTCTAAGAAGATTTGCTACTATCCTTTCTCAATCAACGAATTAATTGCTTCTTTATTTGGTTTTGCGATGTAAGAATTCATAGCATGAGTAGACATAATATGCAACCAATAGGATTTTTGGATAAACACTATCTCTAAATGATCAGAAACACCAACATTAACATCAATAATCTTTCTCTCCCAACACCAGTCATCATCCCAATCTAACAAATCAGATGAAGTCCATGTTTGACCTCAAGACGCAATGCACTAGGTAGGACTTTCTCAAATATGAAGTCATTACTCTCATTTGTTAAACTTAAAGAGTTAGGCTTCTCTGAACCTAGAGTTCAATAGCCAGAGAAGTAAGTGATATAGAAACTGAGGAGTCACATCCTTCCTTGCATATCACTAATCCACAAATATCAACAAGGGCATTTATAAATTCAATTCCAAATATTGGTCTACTAACTGTCACATCAATATGTGATGGTGAAAATTGAAGACCAGAATCATGTTCTATTGTTGTGGTCAATGGGGATATTCAATATTAACATGGTTGAACCTTGAAGCAGAAGTTTCCCATATCATCAATCCTCTTTAGTTGAGGCCTAACATTTTCTAGCCCATGTGTCAAGATGGAAACTTAACGCTTGCCATAATAGCCATTTGTCACTAATTTTAGGAAACCAAAAATATTATAATGTGTTGCTTCTATATTTGGGATTGAAGCTATGTTTGGCACAACCATGAAATTCTCCAAACTACTAAACTTGAAGAGATCCTTCTCAGCCTTGATTGTGTAGCATGTTGATGTTGCATGATCAAGTTTGTAATATACCTGGGCATATGTTGTGGTTCTTTCTCGTTCATCAACTAATATCTTAACACCTTCAAAACAGATTCCTTCAGAAGTCACCACAAGTCCTCCAACTGAGAAACCTATGACTTGAAATGGCTGAGATATATTAGCATGACTGTGCTCAACAAGAACCTCTCTAGATGGAAGTGAAACATCAAATATTGTATTCTTACCCTTGTATAATGGTAAGAAACTTTATTTTCCACATGGGATAAAATTAAAAGAAAATTTCTCATATGCATCAGATATTGCATGACAAAGCACTTGATTTAGCCAAGGAGCTAATTTGGGGGCAATTCACCTCATGGACATCATCTAAATAAAGGTCTACATGAACCCCTAAAATAGGGTTACCTTGAGAAACAAATAAGCCATTCATATTATAACTTGGGACATAAAAGATGTCATCTACTACCAGATTTCCAAAGCCCAACTCCATCTCTCAAGAGACTCTTTGAAGATTTGTTAAGAGAACATGAGAGTCACATATTTGAAAGAGAATATTATAGAGAATATAGTCTATAAACCTCAATCATTGTACCTCACGTGTAGCATCATCCTAGCTAGGATTGACATTAGGTATGACCTTGTATATTCTTCCTTTGTTTAACAGTTGACTCACAAAGGCCACTCTTTCCACTTCTTCACATTTGATTTCATGGAGGGATACTTTGTCCTCTTGACACTCATCCTTAAGGAATATCCAAACTTATTCTATGTATCAAACAAAGGCAAAGAGAGAAAAATATCATGGTCTTTCTTTTTTGAAAAAAAATGTAGTGTGATTTGATATGACCTGATATTTGTATATTACTCGAGGATTGATGAAGCTTATGTATTCATGATTGGAACCAACCAGCCTATATTTCCTTGGAGTAATATTTGTAAATGTGTAACTGCCTCCCTACGACGTAAACACATCATTAATGATATCATTGCTCGTGGAAATAAGTTCAACATTCACATTGGCATGAACTCCATTTATATTTGGACAACTTTCTACTCCAACAAACCCCATCACTCTCCCAAAAATAGTGAACCTAGTGAAGTGAAAATTGATGCCTTCATGGCCATTGCAACCATTGTGATCCACTCATACATATTCACCCATTTAAGATATATTCACCAAGTCATGGAATATGAATATTTTTATGTAATTTTTCCACTCGATAATATTAACATCAAATCCAAAATTGTCTCGTTCATCTTCACATCAAATCAGAAATTTTCTCATTGATCTTCAGAGAGCTCTTGAAACAATTTTTCAGAATTATATCGAATATGCACAGATATATTAAAAAAATTATTAATGTATGCTGCTTGATTACCAATCAAAATGTTTAAAGCAATACAACGCCAATAAATTTCTATTTCATCTCCATTGCACATAATTCACATTCCTTCGTAGAATGCATATGGCTTGTAGATGTTTTCTAGGCGCTTCAATTGTTATAACATATATCTTGTAGATGATCTTGATAACCCTGCTATCTACAATATGAATATGAGTTTGCAATGATTCATTTTATGTATTTTTTTTACAATTATGGTAAATCAATAATTCTTTATATTAAATAAAGAATCTTATCCTTGAACAATGATTATATGTAGAAATTATATGGAAATTAAAAGTAAAATTTACATGAGTAAATTTTTAACTTTTCAAATTCCACTTATATTCATCAAAATTTCGAGTAAGAAACATAGAGTATTGTTACAACTTACGTTGTTTTGTGAACTAACTGTTGTGTTGTTTTGTGAACTAATTGTTGTGTCTAGAGCCTGCCCATAATTTTCCATAGTATTAACACAGGCCAATTGCTTCAACAATTTTATTGGGTTTCCTTTGCTATCAATGTAGGGATTACATTTAAAATGTTCAAATATTATTTTTAAAAATTCTTGAATTGTTATGGGATTTACCACCGAAGAAGCAACTTGATAAACCCTTAAGCCATGATTCCCTCAGTGTTTGGCCATGGCTGCTAAAATTGCATTTGCCCATATCTACAATTTGAATTCAACAAAAAAGAACACATTTAAGAGAAAAAAGATAATGGGTTTTTGGGTTGAAGTTTTGAAGACATATATGGAAGATTTGATCTCACAAGAGAAATAAATAATGTAGAGAAGCTCACAAAAAAACAAATAAATATGATTTAAATAATTAAAAAATGTCAAATCTAAGTTTCGAACCATCCATTGTCCTCTTGCATATATAGATGAAAAATGTAATCTAATAAAAAAAATTAATATGGAAATACAAATATAAAATTAATTACGAAATGTTTTTTCACAATTTGTTAAGAGTTACTCACAAGATCTAGCATAGTATCTAGATCAGGCATGAAGGAAGATATTTGACCTTCGCCATAGTGTGTAATGGGATCAATCGTTATCCAAGGTAAATATTTGATTTAGCTCAACAACAATGTGAGAGTAATCAAGCATCGGATCCGAAGGTTTCCTCATCTTTGTCAAAGACTGACTTTGGAAGAAACCTCGGCATCCATTGATCTGGCACCAGTTCGAATTGCTAGACATGTAACCAACATATAAAGCACCTACCATATCTCCATTATAAAGAACTTCGAATCTAAAAACCTATTAGTTTTCTTTTCCAGGTTTCAGCAACGCACTGCATCTCTCTTTCTCTAGTTCTGAACATCTCTCTTTCTCTAGTTCCTAACTAGTTGTCACTAGTTCAATGCCCATAGAATCTGAAATCACTTTGATGGTTTGTATGTTGGTTTTCAGGGGCACCAAACACATGGATCCACTGAAAATACAGCCAAAAAATCTAGATCAGTTTTATTTTCCGAGAGATTTCAATAGGTGTTACTGTGGTAGAAACAGTGCCAGATGTAAAACAATGCCTTTACATTGCCAATTATCAAGGCAAGATGATCTATAACCCCTACGGTTTAGGGAAAAATCACCCAAAACCCATAGAGTGTCAGATGTAAAACAATGCATTTACATTTCCAATTATCAAGGAAAGATGATCTATAACCCCTACGTTATAGGGAAAAATCACCCAAAACCCCAAATTTACAGTGGTTTAAACTATTAACTTATTTGTAATTCAAAGTTTAAATAAAATAATTACAAATATCTTTACTCTCTTTGAAAATAGAAAGAAACTTTTCATTCAAATAATATTATTTTAACTTTAAATTAATTTATATTATTTATTTAGTTAATATAAAATTATTTTTGGTTATTTATATGTATTTTTGAAGTTTATTTGTAATTTCAGATAAAAAATAAAATGATTATTTCCCCCATTGGGTAGATCTTTCCTAAAAACGTAAACATGTAAACCTAAATCTAAATGTAAACATGTAAACTTGAATGTAAATGTAAATGTAATATTTAACATTTAACATTGTTAATCTAATGCTAATTCTATTTAAAATTCAATCTAATTATTATTATGTATTAACACAACATAAATTTAAAATATAAGGTGGTTTACTAATAGTAAAAAACAAGTCTATCGGAAATGAATAAAAATATAAATAAACTAGAAGTATGGTGAATAAATAAGACCTTTTTTTTTATATTTACTCCAAGGGTATGATAAAAAAAACAAATTAAATAAACTAGAGGTATGGTAAATAAATAAAACCTCTTTTTATCTTTACTCCATTAACCTCTTTATATTTATGAAAACTTGAAAAATAAGTTTTATTTAGGTGGATTGGACACATAATTATTAATGCCATGGGCCAATTACCATATTTATAAAAGATGTATGATAAATAAATAAATATAAAAGGGTATAAAGATGTATGGTAAATAAATAAAAACATATAAAAGAAGATTAGAAATCAACATCTAATTATATACCAAGCCTATGGGCCAAATACCATTGTAAATAAAAGAAATATGATAAATAAATAAAAATATAAATAAGCAAGAGGTATGGTAAATAAAATCAAACCCTATTTTTATGTTTGGTCCATAACCTGTTTTTTACTTACTAACACTAAAAAAAGTTTTTTTAGGTAGCTATGGGCCAATTACCCTGGGCCAAACTATTATTAACACCATGCAAAAAATACTTTAACATATATAATATTTAATATATTTTATATTTTTATTATTATTATTAAATATAAAATTCATATTAATATATCATAATATTGATATTAAATATAATAATTTTGTTTTAATCCAATATTAAATTTTTGATATCATAATATATATTAACTCTATATATATGGGAGGTAAGAACAAAGACATAAAGTTATAGAGGTTAAGAGATAGGGGGAGTGACAAGGGAGAGGTGGAGATAAACTGAAGGAGAGGGGAGAGGAGGAATAAAAAGAGAGAGAGGTAGAGAAGGGTAAAAGAGGGAAAGGGAGACACAAAAATGGATGGGGAAGAGAGAGGAGAGTGGGAGGGAGATAGTGAGAGGATTGGAGGGCAGAGAGAGAGAGACGGTGGAAGAGAGATAAATGTAGGAGAGAAAGGGCGAAAGAGGAAGGATGAGAGAGACGAGGAGAGAGGGAGGGAGATAGATATGGAGTTGGAGGGGGAGAGAGGGATGGAAGAAGAAATACATAGAGAGGGAGAAGTGGAGAGAGAGAGGGACTAACAAGGGAGAGATGGAGAGAAAGAGTGTATGTTTAGGGGTGAGATAAAGAGATCAATAAGGAGAGATAGAGAGAAGGGGGAGAGAAGGAGACAAAAGGAGAGAGGGATAGATATAGTAACATAGGGGGAGAGAGAGAGAGATATGGGGGAAGAGATAGGATTGGAGGGAAAAGAGAGAGAGAGGGAGAGAGAGAGAGGGTAGAGAGAGATAGAGAGAGTGAGAGAGTTAGAGCAAGGAAGAATGAGAGATAATACTTGAGAGATAGAAGGAGAGTGATGGGGTAAGAGAGAGGATTAAAGGGAAAACACACACACACACACATAGAGAGAGAGAGAGAGAGAGAGAGAGAGAGAGAGAGTAATGGGGGAAGAGAGAGGGAGGTAGGAGAGAAAGGGAGAAAGAGGAAGTACGAGAGAGAAAATTTGAGAGAGAGGAGTAGAGAGGGAGGGAGAGAGGAGGAGAGAGGGATGGATAGGGAGATGGAGTTGGAGGGGGAGACAGGGAGGGAAGAAGAAATACATAGAAAGTGAGAAGTGGAGAGAGAGAGAGAGAGTAAAAATGAAGAGATGGAGAGAAAGTTTGTATGTTTGGGGGTTGGCATAAAGACAAAGAAGGAGAGATGGAGAAAATGGGGGGGGGAGAATGAGAGAGGGAGGGATATAGTAACAGAGTTGGAGGCTGAAGAGTAAGAGAGAGAGAGGGAAGAGAAAGAGATGAAGTAAGAGAGAGAGTATGTGAAAGAGTGGAGTGAGGGAGGGAAAGAGAGATGGAGTTGGAAGGGGGGAGGGAGAGATAGGTAAGAAGAAATAAATATAGAGAGAAAGGTGGAGAGAGAGAGAGAGGGAGTGATAAAGAGGATGGAGAGAGGGGGAGAGGAAAGAAGTAGGGAAGAGAGATATAAGCGTGGTAGAGGGAGAGAAGGGGAAGAGAGAGAGAGAGAGAGAGAGAGAGAGAGAGAGAGAGAGGGAGGGAGAGGAGGAGGGAGGGATAGGTAGATAGATTGAAGAAATAGAGTGTATGTTTTGGCAGTGATATAGAGAGGAAAATGGAGATAGAGATATAGATGGAAAGTGAAGAGAGGAAAGAAGATAGAGATGGAGAGAGGGAGGGAGGGACAAAGAGATTGATATATATGAAGTGAAATAGCAAGTGTGTTTAGGGGGTTGAGATAGAGTGGACAATAAGGAGAGATGGAGGGGGAGATAGATATATAAGGGGTGGGGTGGAGAGGGAAGAATATTTCTTGCACTAGATACATTGATTTTAGTCTAGACTGTGATTTCTAATCCAATTTGATTTCTTGCACTAGATCATTGATTTTAGTGCAAATGTTTATTTCTAATTATATTTGATTGCTTTCACTAGATGCATTAATTTCAATGTAGATGATTTCTAATTCTATTTATTTGCTTGCACCGAATGCATTGATTTCAATGTAGATGTTGAATTTTAATAATGTTTGATTGCTTGCACTAGATGCATTGATTTCAATGTAGATGTTGAATTCTAATAATGTTTGATTGCTTGCACTAGATGCATTAATTTTAATGTAGGTGTTGAATTTTAATAATGTTTGATTGCTTGCACTAGATGCATTGATTTCAATGTTGATGGTGATTTATAATCTTGTTTTATTGCTTGCACTAAATGCATTGATTTCAATGTAGATGGTGATTTCTAATCCTATTTGATTGCTTCCACTAGATGGATTGGTTTCAATGTAGATGTTGCTTTATAATACTATTTGCTTGCTTGCAATAGGTGCATTAATTTCAATGTAGATGTTCATTTATAATCCAATTTTCTTATGTGCACTAGATGAATTTATTTGAGTGTAAATGTTGATTTCTAATCTTATTTGATTGCTTTCATTAGATGTAGTAATTTTATTGTAAATGTTGTTTTCTAATCTTATTTAATTGCTTGCATTAGATTCATTAATTTCAGTGTAAATGTTTATTTTTGTTTGGATGTAATTGGACATATGATGGTACATTAATTTTAAAGTGATTGGATTAACATTGTGCATTGATTTCAGTGTAAGCACAAAACATTATTGACAATGTACATTGTTTTTTGTGTTATAGTAATTCACCCTATTAATATTGGAGAGAAGGAGAGACAAGGAATGATGTTTACTACAATAGATTGAGCTAAAGATTTAAATGGTTTATGGCTTAACCTGTCATTTTCATATAATCGATATGAAAATATGACGATCAATATGAAAAGATGACAAAAGCAGAATGGGTGACAATAAGAATAACGGAAGAAAATAGTTTTAGATTAACCACAATGAAGATTATTTGTAATTGACTATATTCTTATTATTCACATTTCTATCATTCAACACTACTACATTGTCCCTTTGCATCCAAAATTTATATTTCATCATTTTTCATCACTAAAGTTATTATCATCACAGCAAACTGAGGCAACTAAGTAAATTTAAAATTAAAATATACAGATTAATATGAAACATATTAGAATATTTAAAATGATTATATTAATATTAGATGAATTTACGTATTATTGATCAAATAAATCATATGTTTGTTATATTTTCTTTGGCCACACATGACTGAAACCAACCTAGATCCATCTTAACTTTGTATCTATCAAGCATCAACTTGCAAAGTGGTAGCGCTAAGGAGAGGGCATGATCATGGGAAGAGTGAGGAGAAGATCACGGCGGAGGGAAGGTCAGGACAGGGCAGCATGGGCAACAGGATTAAAGGGAGGAATGTAGATTGCATTTGGATAATCTGCAGGGAAGTTTAGATTCTGAAGATTGAGAGGATATTTCTTGAAGTCGCTGCAGAGTGTTAGGTAAACTTGACTTGGGATAGAGTCAAAGTTGACTAGGTTAAACAAGTGATGGTTTTGGGGCACATGGTATTGTGCCCCCATAGTATTCTACCCATGCTATTATATGTAATGGAGCTTATAAAAGGCTGGAAGCACTTCATTGTAATGTAGGACCTGGAGGTGAGTGGTGAAGGCTCACTTGGTCGGATTGGCCAGGGTTTTGGCCAAGGATAATGAAATTTCATTTTGGTTGGGTTTTTCCCCAGATTTGGGGTTTTCCCAGATAAACATGTGCGTTTATGTGTTTATGGTTGTTGTTGGTTATTTTTATATTTATTCCTCTCAGTAATTATTTATGTTATGAAGTAAATTTCTTAACAACTTTTTAACAACTGGTATCAGAGCCATGGTTGAGGGTTTGGGCTTCTAATGTATGCCTTCAGTGAAGGATTATTTTAGCCCAATGGATAAAAGGATCAACATGGAATTTTGGTGTTATTTCTCGTGAGATCACCGTTGAAAATGGTTAAAGAGATAATTGAATTCAGATTTGGTATGGATCTGGATTAGCGATGTTGGTCAAGGACCTAGTGGATAGATAAAATTGCGTGAGAAGAGAATGGATCTGCTATGTAGAGTTTGATTGCCAATGTATTTGCGTATGAAAAGAAGTCGGATCTGGTCAGGGCTAATTTGGATCTGTGGATTAGATCGGTGGGCTGCATCCTTTGGTCAAAGATCCCTCATCTTCTTTGGGTCCCAATTTCCCTTCCACCCTGCCCATGCAGAGCCGAGCATGAATAAAGAAAATAAATTGGTGGAATCGATGGCACTGCTGGAATTCTCATGCTGAATGCAAGAAATGTGGTTTTCATGGATGATGAGTGTATTCTTGAAGAGCAGTAAGGCTGAGAATATATGTTATGAAAGGCGGTGATGCCCGAGAATGAAAGACTCAGAAAATTTCCAAGATTTAAGAAATGGCATGATTAATAGAAGCTTTTGGTTTTGTGCGACATGTGGCTTTGGTGATAACATATTCCATGGGAACTCCATGGAGTGTTTATTGATGGAGAAAGAGAATAATAGTGGTGACACTGCCAAGACCTAGTGATCAGCAGTAATAAGACGCTGGTCCGAGAGGGTCATAAATGAAGTGTAGATGTTCAAGTAGAGACGTTAGTGGTCTGCAAACGTCAGGGGGCATTTGGTAGGAAACAAGACCAATGCCATCGTTGTAGGAGGTTTTAATAAAAAAAAAAAAAACTACGAGGTTCTCATCGAGCTCACAGTTCGAGCAGTTTGATAGAAGTTTTTGAGAAAATCAAATTGAGAGAGGATGGATTAGAATCGCAGTAGAAATAAAAAAAAAAAAAAAAAAAATTAATGAAGTCAAATTATTGCATGTAAATGGGCATACTACTATAAGACCTGGTAAGGCATGTGTACCCCTCGATGATCACCGGTAAAGTTTGGGTTAGACCTAGGCGATAGGGGGGATGTCAGGTTAACAATACCCCAGGTAAAAACTCTGAGGGGGGTAAGAGCTAGAGTGAGTGGGATTGTCTCACTTAGTAGGTTTGGCTGGAGTTAGTCAAGGA
The DNA here is from genome assembly GCA_000404065.3 of Pinus taeda. Classification (NCBI taxonomy): domain Eukaryota; kingdom Viridiplantae; phylum Streptophyta; class Pinopsida; order Pinales; family Pinaceae; genus Pinus; species Pinus taeda. Next base: position 10,570 of record APFE031475514.1, read on the forward strand.
ACTCCAAGTCAAGCTTAAAGGGGGAATTGTTAGGTAAACTTGACTCGGGATAGAGTCAAAGTTGACCATGTTAAACAAGTGATGGTTTTGAGGCACATGCTATTGTGAACCCATAGTATTCTACCCGTAGTATTATATGTAATGGAGCTTATTAAAAGCTGGAAGGACTCCATTGTAATGTAAGACCTGGACGTGAGCGATGAAGGCTCGCTTGGTCGGATTGGCCAGGGTTTTGGCCAAGGATAATGAAATTTCATTATGGTTGGGTTTTTCCCCAGATTTGGCATTTTCCTGGATAAATATGTGTGTTTATGTGTTTATGGTTGTTGCTGGTTATTTTTATATTTATTCCTCTCAGTAATTATTTATGTTATGCAGTAAATTTCTTAACAACTTTTTAACACGAAGGTCAGGGTCAATTGATTTTCCACAGTCCATGATGAGGAATTTTAAGTCAAGGAAGATAATATTGGGATTCTATTGTATTGTAGAGGAGATAGCCTATGGGTCTGTGACATGCTCGATTGGCACAAGTGTCAGCTTCCCTCTTGAGAGAGCGAAGAACATGGAAGAAGCGAAGATTAGTAATTTGATGGGCTAGAGTTTGACACCTGTTAATAGTCTAATGGAGGAGAACATTGGATGTCTTTCAATTGTGGACCATGAGACTAATGATGGTAGTTGAGTCTCCAAAGATCATTGCTTTGTTGATTCCAAGTTTTTGAAGTTGGACTAGCCCTTGGTAAAGAGCTAGAGCTTTAGCCCTATTGTTGGAGAGGGGTCTGATTCCCCACTCATAAGTGGCTTTGACGTCTCCATTGGAGTTGTAGATTACTCCGCATGACGCTATTGTTACAGGGTTAGATTTGGAGGCTCCATCAAAGAAGCGATTGTGGGAATTGATGTTTCAGAGCCAAACTGAGAACTCTTCTTCATTCAATCTTACTTTCCAACAATGTTTAGAGATGTTAAGTTGGTTGCTGATGCTACTCTCACTTTGATTGCTATTGCTTTTATCCAACAAATAGCCTATGAAGTTCATTTCTTCAACACAGAGGCTAGTGATATCAATTTTCTTCTGATGTTTAGCTGAGATGGTTTCTAAAGTTATAATTTTGGCCTTGCTGCAAAGTTTCCTTATCATGGTTTCCTTATCTTTGAAGATCATGCGATTTCTTGCCAACCAAATATTCCATAGAAGGGTGTAGGTAAGAGTGTCCCAAACATTTTAACTATGTTGTTCTTCTTCTAATGCCAAGGATAGCTCTTCTTCCAAAGATTCAGAACTTCCCCAATGGAGTTATGGGGACTCCTGGGGAGATGGCCACATAGGGATATTTCTCTTCAACAAGAAATGGAAAATGGGTAGGTGATGAAGAGATGCTGGATGGTTTCTTTAGCAACTTGACAGTTTTGGAATCGGGAAGGTCCAAAAATGCTTCTCTTTTGCAAATTGTCAGAGGTGAGGATTTTCCCCTTTAAGAGAGTCCAGATGAAGAATTTGATTTTTGGGATGGCCTCAGACTTCGAGACAACTTTCCAATGAGTCCAAGTAGGAGTGGTGTATTTGCTGCTACACAAATACTGGTGGGCAGCTTGAATAGTGTAGTTGGAACTTGAAGGATCCCAATGAAAGTTGTCAATGCCATTTTTTATAATGGGAGCAATGTTATGAAGATGAGCTTGGAGGTTGTCGAAACTCACTTTGAGATCTATGGGTATGGGCAGAAAGGTCCACCCCATCCATATATGAGTGTGGGCACCCCATTGTGAAATCTGATCCAAATAATGGATCCCTATGTTGTAAAAGAAGGAAATAATTTGATCAGTTCCAGGATGGCTACTGATAGGTTGTTTTCCCATAATTTTATTAGCTCTGATTTTGATATTGTTGCCTCCCTTGGGGACTTTTGAGATGTTTTTGGCTAGAAAAGGGATTGCTTTCTTGCATAATCTCCATATTTTTGAGCTATCTATGGTGGGTATATCGTAGTCCAAGAGTTGTTGTCTTGGAAAGTTTAGATATTTGGCTTCCAACAATATTTTCCACCATGCAAGATGTCTGCTAATGAATCTCCAAACAATCTTGCCTCCATAAGCCAGATTTAAGAACTTGGGAGATCTGAATCCTAGCCCTCCACATTCATGGGTTTGAATGATCTTCTTCCAACTAACATGATTGAACTTCTTTTTCTCATTTTCCCCCCTTGCCAAAGGAAGTGGCGAAGAATAATTTCCATTTTATTATGGAAAATGGCAGGAGCTTGCAAAAGCGAAAATTGGTATAGGGGAAGTAAAGAGAGGCCTAATTTAGAGAACAATGTGACCTGCTGGGTTGAGCCATGTGGAGCCCCACTGCTGCCTTTCCTTTTCATTTTATCTATAATGGTATCCCAAACTTCAGCTTTCAGAGGACCAATACTCACAAGCATGCCCATATAAGTGAAGTGCTCCAATTCTAATTTGCAAGGGACCCCAAAGATGCTGACGATGTTATGGAGGGTTTGAGCTGTAGTGTTCCAACCATAGATGCAACGTTTGAGTTGATTGACCATACCTCCTAAATAGCTCATGTATTTGTCTTAGAGAGATTTGAAACAACGGGCTATTTTGATGGAGGCTCCTCTTATTAACATAGTATCATCAGCAAATTGTGAGTGGTTTATGTTTTTGACTCCATTCTCAAATTTAATGCCAGTAATGAGTCCAATTCGCCATTTGTAGTCTAAAGCCTTACTAAAGAATGCAACCATCAAGATGAACACATATGGGGAGAGGGGGTAGCATTTCCTTAGCCCTCTCGAAGATTGGAAAGAAGGTCCAGGTTTGCCATTAACAAGGGGAGAAATCCAAGGGCCTGAAATGCAAGCTTTGATGAGATCAAGAAAGGATGCAACAAAACCCATTTTCTTAAGAATGGAAATCAGGAAGGAGTGTTTGACCCTGTCGAAGGCATTGGCCAGATCCAATTTCAGAATAAAACCTTTTTCTTTTCTGGATTGGATGGAATGAATAGCTTCTTAGACAAGGAGAATTGAGTCAGAGATTTGCCTATTGGCTAGGGAGCCTCCCTGATTTTCAGAGATGAGCGAAGGGAGGAGAAGTTTGAGGTGGGTTGCAAGAATTTTGGTCAGGATTTTGTAAGAAGAATTAGAAAAAGGAATGGGTCAAAAACGGGATGAAGAAGTGGGGCAGTTCTCCTTGGGGATAAGGGCAAGATGGGTGGCATTGGTAAAGCCTCCAATCTTGCCTTTGCGTTGAATCCATTTTATCAATTTGATAAGATCTTTTTTTATAGTTCCCCACTAAGCTCTGTAGAAACAAATTGGGAAACCATCTGAGCTTGGGGCTTTATCTGGTTGGAGAGTCCAAATAGCTCCTCTTATTTCTTCTACCTCAATCACCTTAGCCAGGCTATCATTGATTTCTTTGCTGATCCCAGTGGGAAGATATTGCAGCAGGTCTGAGAAGTCTTCCTCCTCATTTGTTTCTGTTAGGAGAGCTTTGTAATGATCTAAAGCTGCCTGTCTAATAGCACCTTGGGTGGTTTGAAGATTGCCTTCTCCAACTATGATAGAGGTAACAGTGTTCTTAATTTTTTGAGCCGTAGCTTGCTTATGGAAAAAGATAGAGTTTTAATCTCCTCCTTGTAGCCATAGCTGTGAAGACTTTATTCTCCATTTCTACTCCTCTCTGTTGGGACAGTATAGCTAGCAATAGAGATCGCTTTCACGATCTTTATCTTCCTGCAGAAGCCCACATTCCTCAATTATGCTATGCATATTTTCCAAATTGGCTTTGATCTCTTTTTTTTCCTTCTCGGGCTCCGTGTAGCAATTCTTTGCCCAATCTTTTAAGGCTTATTTGATCCTTTTTATTTTTTTTTCCTGTATGTACCCCAAGGATCCTTCTATGTGCTGACACAAAGTGTTTCAAATAATTTATTTGGTTGTTGGATTACTATTCCATAGAGGGCTATATTTGAAGGGGATGGGCCCCAAAGGGCAGTGGGCTTCAAGAACGAGAGTTGTGGGGTAATGGTCAAAAGCTGAGAAGGGAAGGATGGTGGCATAAGCAGTAGAAAAGGAAGAAAGGAGTGTGACATTCAACAGGATTCTGTCTAGCCGTTACATGATATTACCTTTGCCCAGCCTGTGATTGTTCCAAGTGAATCGATGATTTTTTGGGACTACACCAATAAGATCATGGTACTGCATGATGGCCTCCAACTGAGTTCTATAAGGATCAGGAGAGAAACAACCTCCTCTTTTCTTGTTGGAGTGTAGAATGAGGTTGAGATCTCCCCCCAGAATAATACTACTATTTTCTTCTTCATCTATATTTTCTTTGAGGGTGTCCCAACGCTATTCTTTGTCTCTGTAATGGTTTGGGGAGTAGATATTGTAAATAACTATCCTTTGGCTATATGTAGTGCTCTCTAAAACAATCTTTATCTAGTGCTGGCTAACTGTGTCTGTTATGAGACTCCATATGTTGTGATCCCAGAGGGTTGCGATTCCCCTGGAAACTCCCCTTGATTCACAGATGCTACCATTATATTGCTTTTCTTGACCAATAATCCCTTTCATTTCTTGTTGTCCTTGTTTTCTTTCTTGGATTAATAAAATTCCAGGTTTCTCATGTACTATTAGATCTTTTAAGGAAACTATTTTGGAGGGGTGCCCTAGTCCCCTACTATTCCAGGAAAGGGATTTCATCATTGAGAATGAGGGTTACAGAGAGTTGCTCGCCATCCCTGCTCCTTATGTACTATTAGATCTTTTAAGGAAACTATTTTGGAGGGGTGCCCTAGTCCCCTACTATTCCAGGAAAGGGATTTCATCATTGAGAATGAGGGTTGCAGCAAGATGCTCCTTTGCCTAAAATTGGAATGTACAGGTTGTCTACTTTAGAGAATGCTGAAATCAAGAAGCAAGTGTAGGAGTTGCCCGAGAAAGGGTTCACCAGGCCTAGCACATCACCCTGTGGGTCACCAATCGTTTTGGTGAGAAAGAAAGATGGCTCGTGGAGAATGTGCATTGATTATCGAGCACTAACTAAGAAAACAATCAAAAATCATTATCCCCTTCCTCGCATAGATGATCTTTTAGATCAATTGAAGGAAGCTATTTATTTCTCCAAGATAGACTTGCACAGTGGATACCATTAGGTTAGACTTATAGAAAAAGATGCATGGAAGACTGTTTTCAAAACAAAGCAAGGACTGTATGAGTGACTAGTTTTGCCTCTTGGCTTAAATAATGCTCTGCTACTTTCATGAGATTAATGAATGATGTACTTAGATCTTTTCTTGATGATTTTTTTGTTGTGTATCTGGATGACATTCTAATTTTTATTAAAATGTGGGAAGAACAGTTAAAGCATGTTAAGGAGACATTAGATGTTTTGAAAATAGAAAAACTTCATGTTAAACTCTCAAATTGTGAATTTGGCAAAACATCTCTTACTTATGTGGGTCATATAGTAGGGGGTGGTGAACTGAAGATAGATCCCTCCAAGGTGGCAGTCATTCTAAACTGGCCTAAACCGAAATCTGCTACAGAAGTTAGAAGCTTCCTAAGAGTAGCACAATACTGGAGAAAGTTCATTTCTAACTTTTCCTCAATTGCAGCTCCCTTACATGATTTAATAGGATTTAACAAGGTGTTTCAGTGGGGAGGCAACCATCAGAATCCCTTCGACACCTTGAAAGAAAAGATTAGTATAACACCTGTACTAGCACTGCCTAATCTCCAAAGACCATTTGAGATCCAAATAGATGCTAGTGACTATGCCATGGGAGCAGTGTTGACACAACACGGTAAACCCATATGTTATCATTCTGAGACTTTTAATCCTGCAGTAGTCAACTATCCTACATATGATAAAAAATTGTATGCATTATTTCAGAGTGTGAAAAAGTGGAAACATTACTTAATGGGAAAAGAGATAGTAATACATACTGATCATCAACCATTTCAATATCTACACTCCCAAACTAAGTTGCAGCAATCAAGACACTATAGATGGATGGGTTTTCTACAACAACTTCATTTAGTCATCAGATATAAAAAGGGAATACACAATACAGTTGCAGATATGTTATCTAGACCTATTATAAATGCATCTACTATACTTAAGCATAATTCTGTGTTACATGAAAGCTACATTGAACAATATGCTCAATATATAGACTTTAAATATGTATATGCAACTTTAATTCAAGGCAAACGAGTAGAATAATTGGATTATCATGTAAAGGACTGACTCTTATACCATTGTGGGAAGTTATGCATTCCACAAACTGAGAGAGTAAAGATAATTAGGGAAGCACACACTTCTCTGATATCAGGTCACTTTGGGGTAAGTAAAACATTTTCACAACTGCAAAGATTTTGTTATTGGCCAAAAACGAATGAGATAGTTTCTAGATATGTAAGAGGGTGTACTATGTGTGCTAAAATCAAGCCCAACAATAGAAAACTAGGCTTGTACACTCCATTACCAGTTCCTTCTCACCCTTGGGAAAGTGTTTCCATGGATTTTGTTGGAGGACTGCCTAAATCTAGGAAAGGTCATGATTATCTATGTGTTGTTATGGATAGGTTTAGTAAAATTTGTATTTTGATACCTTGTAATAAATAGATTACATGTGAGCAAACTGCAAAACTGTTATTTGAACATGTATGGGTTCATTTTGGACAACCCACTTCAATTATATCTGATTGAGACACCCAATTTGTGGGGAAGTTTTGATCAAGTTTGTAGGAACTAATGGACACCAAAATAAATAAAAGCACAACTTTTCATCCACAAAGTGATGGCCAGACATAAGTAGTCAATATGACAGTGATCTAGTTGCTTAGAGGATATTGCAACAAACATCCTAAGCTTTGGGGTGAACATTTGTGGTATGTGTAGCATGCTTACAACTGAGAAAAACATTCTTCTACACAAAGATTTCATTTGAGACCTGTTTTGGTTTAAGACCAAGCTCTCCTTTGGATTTTGTCTTTGGTAAAGACACCACAGTTGAGGGACATAGTGATGTGGACATGGAAACTAGGTTCATTGAACAAATCTAGGAGATCCACCAGGCAGTATAGGAACAACTGGAAAAGAGCCAAGCCAAATACAAGGCAACGCATCACAAGCATCGGATGGAGCATAGTTTCCAAGTTGGTGACCAAGTCTGGCTGCATATCAGCAAGGACAGGATGCAAGGTGAAGGTATAAAGCTAAATCCCATTAGGTATGGACCTCTCAAGATACTTGAGAATATTGGTGAGAATTCTTTTTGCCTTGATCTACCAGCTTACATGCAGATCTACTCAGTCGTAAATGCAGATTGCTTGAGATTGTTTGAACCCTCTCTAATTAAGGATCCCGAAGAGTAGAGTCAATTTCCTACTATTGTTGACCTGCTACCTAAATATCTTAATGAATTGCAGGAGGGCATAGTTCTGGACCGGAAGGTGAGGAAGATGCATATAGGAGATGGTGAGTACCTCAGAATTGGGCTCAAGGGTTCAAAGCCAAGCAGTGCAAGGTGGATAAAGACTGGACGAGTGAGATAATTGTACCCTTACTTAGTCAATGCCTGAAAACCAACTTTTGGTGGTCCAAAAGCTTTTTCAGTGGGAAGGCCTTGATCTAAATTGGATCCATGGAGATTATCACAATACCATGACTGTATCAAATCAGGACAAAAACTTCGAATTTAAGAGCACAGAGCGATTAGGAAGACCTCTCGATAGTGGCAGTTTGTAGCCAGCAAGGAATGATGAGGATATCGGTCAAATCGCGCTGACCGAGGCCCATGGAGACCACTCAGGAGGAAGAACTAGCACTTGGGAAGCTTGGATTGGGAAACAAAGGGCATTTCTAATGCGCGATTAGCACTTAGCACTAATCACGCATCGCTGGGAAAAATCCCTCCAGAAGGAAAAGCCCCAAAGCACTCAATCACATGGAAGCCGGGAAACCATGGGGGAAGCGCTAAGGAGAAAGGCAGGTCCCACACTCCAAAACTGGTAGTATATCGGGGGCACCCTTGGGCAGTAAGCAGATTTGGAGAAAAACGAGTGATTCCATTCAATGCCCGACACATGGGAGGCGGATGAGAGAGAAAACCACCGCTCATCGCATGCTAACAGTCGAGCAAGTCAACCACGCAAAATGAGTGAATGTTGTAGGATCTGGGGGCTCCAGATCTAACGGCGGAGATTACGCCCAATGGTGAGACTGGATTTGAAAGGGGATTTAGCCATGACAGAAAGAAGTTTGACATCCAATTTGACCACTGAATTGGCGGATGACTCATTCCATAGGGTAACCGAAAAGCCGAACCGGCGAGGAAGAGATGGTGTATTTTGTAAGAGGACAAGTGGCCACTCCCTGTGAGCCATTGATGATGACGTTGAGACAAGGAAATCCAAGCGAGTAGCAACAGGTGATTTGATGGGGGTAGAAGGGGAAGCGAACAGTCATGGGATCGATTGGCTTTAAAGCCATGAACAAACACAGAACAAAACACACAAAGAAGAGAATGAAGACAAAGAGAAGGAAAGAAAAGAAAAGACAGTGAAGCAAGAAGTAGAAGAATAGAGAGCCGAGCTGACCTAAGGTAGCATTGAGTAGACAGAAAGCTTGAGAGGTTCGAGCAATCCCAAAGAGGATTTGTTGAGAATTGAGCACCACATTAGGCTCCTCCCATTAAACACCAGAGAGGTCAAGTTCTGGTAAGGAAAAGAGTCTGTGTACTCTAGTGGCTTAGGGGATCCAAGAACCACCGTAGCAAATATTATCTGTTTCAGGAGACTCAAATTGAGTTCCTCATTGTAAATCTCTTCTTTAAAGACACAATAAAAGAAGGCCACCACTGAAAGCTGGAATGGAGATGTAGCCCTGGAGGATAGGGTGAACTCCTTATTAATTGTTGTGTTCTTGTATTTGCTTACTGTGTTTCTCTTTTTGTTTTCCATTTTCCAGTGTCTGTGTATTTTCTAAATTCATCAATATATTGCCTAAAATAACATAAACACACCCCAGCACCTGAGTCTGTAATACCTTCATTTAATAATTATTTAACTGAGGTCACTCAAGAGTGATTTTCGGGTCAGTTAAATGATCATCTATGCGTGAAAGTAGTTTAGGCCCAATAAAGCTCATTTCATCAATTAAAATGTATTTGACATGACGATTTTTCTTGGAGATGAAGAAGTGGTTGGACCTCAAGAGGATGCATTGAGACTAAATGAATGTGAAGGGAAGAATGGATTGTATGCGGATTTATGTTAAACGATGCATCACCTGTTGGAGAAAGTAGGATCAATGGACTTGATTTGGGAGCAGATTCAATAAGAAATGCATCTCTTAGGTGATCAATTAAATGAGACTTCCCCATGCGAGAAGTACCTTAGATCAACATGGATGAAAGGAGGAAGTATATAAAATGTATGTCTCTTGAAAAGGGAGAGATATGGTAGTATGGGCTTAACTGTGGTTAGAGTCAAACTCACGATGTCCAAGCATGTCAAGGTCATCAGTTTGCATGTTGTTTCTAGGGATGTAGTTGAGAAAGGAATTTCCATTCATTGATGTCTTCAAATTCAATGGGGTTGGGAAAATAATTAGTGGAGGTGTCAGCAGAGATAGTGGAAGGTGGGGTTTTAGGGGCTCAATGAACATGCCATGGAACATATGCATATTTTTTTTCCCAATGTGAAATGATTACTGCATCGGTGGAGCCAATGTCTCATGGGCGTGTGTAGAAAGGGAAGTATAGAAATAGTTAATTCCAACCAAAAGAAGCATAGGATGCATCAATAGGAGAAGTGATAGAGGAATAGAAAGGGAGGACATGAACAATCTTGCAAGGATTTATTTGTTTCCAATAGTTATGTTTTCAATGAGTAGAGAAGGACCAGGAACATGCAACCTTAAGAAGAGTTAACATTTCAAGCAAAGGAGGTCTATTCATGTATGCTACAATGAAAAGTGGTGTTTGGAAGGGGGAACCTAAACCCTAAGAAACATGTCAAAAAATAGTTCGAGTAACATTGAGCGAAAAAATGAGTGGCTAGAAAGTGAAAGGGGTAGTTTTTGTAGCATGTGGCATGCTTCCTGTGTAGTGATGTCCCTATCAGCAACTATTTTTGTTAAAATTTTCTAGAAAACACTAACAACAGGTGCTTCGGGGTGAAAATCTTATGAGACACATGGCAACATTTGTTGATAACTTATGATTTTGTCTCTGGCTTCACTACATATTTCATGATGTAGTGGAGAATAGCATGGTGAGACAAAACGAGTTGGAAACCAATGTTTTCCCTCCATATGCATAGCATGGCAGGGTTGTGTACATTTAACGTTTCATAAATATGAGTTGGGACATATTTATATCATCCACTTTCATCGATAATGAGATAGGAGGCGGCATTAAAATCCCATGGAACTCCATAGAGGCAAACAAAAGTAGGACCTTTTTTGTGAAGACATGAAGAGGGGTGGCATTTTGTATGTCGTTGAACAAAGTTAAGAATATCCTCGTCATAATGAAGACATGAGAATGAAAATATCAATGCTGATAGGCAATGCATGGGTCATTCTCTGTAGAGATATGTACATAAGGTGCATGTTGTTCAATAGGCCGAGGATTCCAAACATAAATATGTGCATTGAAATACAACTTTGCTCTATCCACCGCGCCTTAGCCATCCTAATCAACGCTGTCCATATTAGGTGCATTTTATAGCTAAAGGAAACCATGTATGTTTACGGAGCCCCTATGTTGCCACTCATACCTAAAAGAATTAGAAAGGAAATTTTGTGAAGCGAGTGTACATTTAGGTAAAAAAGCAAAAAAGGAGAAGGATGGTTAAGGAAAAACCTACATGAGGATTCCTTTGCATGGAAACCTTTTCGGAAGGCCTATTGGAGGAATATTATGAATCAAAAATGAATTTACCATGATGTAAGAAGTGGATTGTTAATTATATTGTTGAATTTCCATCAAGACAGCTCCGATGAATCTGGGGGTGGGGCACCAGGCATGACCATGTGCATGTCATTCCATTTGGTGTTAGTTGCACTAAGGGTGAAGAAGAAAGTAGGGCTACCTATTTGTATGATCATCTTAGTGAGTTCACCTCTATGTTTGTTCCAGAACAAGCATGTCCCTCTAAGGCCTGACCTGAAGCACTTAATTTGGTCAAGAACCATGGAATTAGGGATTCCATTGAGGCATCCACGAAGGTCTATAACATTCATTGGAAAGCCCTCTTCAAGGTTTCTTTTCACGAAAAGAACAATCGCTTCTTAACTACGATGCCACAACAGAATATTGTACAAATAATACGAGAATCTTGGATGTTGGAAAAAGCGGTTATCATAGTAGCGTATGACATGAACAACATATTCTTGCATTTAAACTTTTGTAAGATGTGATTGACCAATCATGAATACTTCTGTGGGGGAAGAGTTTTGGGAAAGCCATAGAAAAGAGGCCTTCTATGGTATATTTATTGACAACGGAGCAATAAACAAAGGGCCACGAAAGTGAAGTAGTGGAATTAGGATGGGGAGAGTGCAGGTAGTTGGATATTTCTTCAAGCTCAGTATGGGAATTTGAAAGTGTTGATACAAAAGAGGATGGTGGGAGGTTTGTTGCGATGGGTTATACAGGAATGTTATCATCGAAAGTAGGGAAGGGAAGCCATGGTTCAAGAGAGGAGCAGGTAATGTGATGGACGAGAGAAGACATATCAGTAGAGTGAGTCAGCAAGGTAGATATTGTAGCTTGGTCCAGATGGACATCCTTGTAGTAGCGATCATGGGGTAGTTTGTATTATAAAGCTGCAAGAACACTTGTCCTACTAATAATGAAATATGTTTTGTGTGAAAAGCCATTTCTAGTAACAAAGACGATGTCCAATTCTGAAACCAAGCGTGGAAAGATGTTGGTGATCATAGTGATGTATTAGGGGTAAGAAATAGTATGACCAATGTATTTGTACTTTCCAACTCATGCATGGGTGACTTCCAAGACTAGACTGACATGTGATATGAGAATTTCCTCTATTTGTGTTAGAGCAGCAAGGACAAATGGTTGGTTGCTAGGGTCCATGTTGTTTGCAAGCGAGAAGGGGTGGGTCTTTGTAGTTGCACATCGGGAGAAATAGAGGTTACAATATAATAGTTTTGTTTTAATATTTGGGTATGATTCTTTGCATATGGAGTAGACATGTAAGGGAGAGAGGTTATCTATCCTTTCATGAAAATGGTGGTATACATGTTTAAGGGTAGGGTTGAGCAAAATATGGGGATGGGAGGGTGAAGCAGGATAAGTCGATGGTGGGGTGTGTGATGTATATGGGGAAGCAATGCTAGTGAATGGAGAAATTTGAAGGGTAGGTACAGTCAAAGTGGGGAATAATGAAGGAAATGGGTTTCTAATTGAAGCTTCAAGATGTTGGGGAAGAGAAACATTACATAAGGGTATACCTAGAAATGTTTTATTGTTTGAATCAAGGTTATATTTGAGACATCTTTGTTTCTTGGAGGCATATTTATTTTGTGCATAAAGGAATATACTGTGAATATTTATTGAGCGGTTTGTAGAAGATGTTGGAATGTCCATCCTCATACAAATATGGGGACAAAAGTATTAGTGAATATAGGAGATGGGAAACATTAGTCTTGAGCACAAAGTTAAAGTACATAGCCCTCAAACCCAAGAACTTCATTACTGGTTATATTTTCAAAATAGTGCCTTTTAGCTTATAAACTATATGTGTCTTTAGATAAACTGGTTGTAGTTAATTGGTCGGACAAACCCTTTTTATAATAGAGTTTATGTTTCTTTGACATTATGCACTAATGTTGTGACATTGAAATTTTGTGGTTTAAATCAATACAATTTCAATGAAGTATTTTCTGTGGTGATGGATAACTATTTATCATTGATTTACCAAATATTTTTAAGGTAAGGAAGCAACATTCATTCATAAAAAGCCAATGTTTGTATTTAGTTGCACAAAGCACAGTTTAAAAGGATGCAAACATTCTATTTTTTTTAGAAGTAAGAATAAAAAATCCTATATACTCCATGCAAAGGTAAAATATGGAGAATTATGAAAAGGTGGAAGGTGCAACATGTAACATAGGGGTATATACATAAATGAGAGAAGTACAATGATGAAGTGAAGAGAAGAAGAGGGTGGCAGGGGACACAATGATAACGAATAGAAAAACATATAGAAGTTGTTGTTTACACTTCAATGTGGCACGGGAAAAGAAAACGAGTTTCAAAGGTGGTGAACAACTGAAGTAGTAGACATTATTTTGATATCCTAGAGGAGAACGGAACATTCAGAGCCATAGTTGATTTCCTTTGAACTGATTAGCATAAATATCAAACAGTTGACACCATTGAAGCTATATGTTTCCACAGATAGTCTGAAGAGGAAAGGACAACATGAAACCCTAGTACGAAGCTCATGGATAGCATTAGGATCAATGGAGGGTATGAACAAGTCTTTTGCTTGGACACCCATGAGTTCAGTTGCAGCATCATCAAAAGCAGTAAAATTTTCCAATAAGCTTGTGTAGTCATGCATTTCAAATTTCAAGACATAACGATACTCATATTTCGAGAAGTCTGCACCACATTTAGTGTAGTGCCACATTCCATTTGAGTGGTTGACAACTTTTTTCATGCATTTCATGCCATCATATAAGAGAGGGCATACAAGGAAGTAGAAATATTGTGTATCAATAGAGGTGATGTCTCCACAAATAGAGAACCATGTTTTTCTCCGGATCATACGAGTCTATGAGGTCAAAAATTGTACGTTGTGGTGACAATGCTTGGAAGACCCCCAGAATTTTCTACTTAATGATGGTGAAGAGGCCAAGTGTTCTCTTTGATCAAAACATGACTAGAGCTACTCAGTCTCTGGAATGTTGGGATCTAGCATGAGGCTGGTGGTAAGATAGTCCCGATAGTTCATCCATTAAATTCAGTTATACAACCACATTCCAAGCATGGTCAAAGCACCAGAAGAGGCAAGTTCAACAAGTTTCTTTCCTATGGTGTCATAATTCTCCCCCAATAGGGTGACGTCAATAATATATGCACACATGTCTTCCAAGATGAGAGTTTTTCTAGGTTTTTTAGAGCCATCTCTTTGATTAAAGGTGGAAATTGGAGAAGTGGAACTCAATGCCAATGATGTTAACAATTGAGCTGAGGTTTACATATCTAATTTCATCTATATATTTGAAACGGAATAGTGCAAAGGAATTTTTGCAACATCATCTAGGGAAGGTTCAACAGTGGAATTTGCAAAGGGTGAGACTTCCCATTTTCTATTGAGATGGTTGTAATTTTTGTTTTTTGGATTCACTGCGCCATTTTAAACCCTGTAAATCTGCCTAATTTGTACAAGGTCATGCAAGGAATCTGCTAGAACAATGAAGGTAGAGAGATGGATCACATCATTGGTAGAATCAATGAGGTCAAATCCAAATACCTTTCTGAAGACATGAGCATTATTGTATGAGCGAACAACTATTTTTCCAAGGATCCTACCCTGGATACACTGTTGTTTATGGTAGGGGATTAACACCATGAATAGAAAGGAAACAGACAGAGAAGAGGAAAACTGACTTGATGACTAAGGAGAAGCCTACATGGAAGGAATATTATACGAGACAGGGCCATGTGACGTTGAAGAACCTGGTTGGTATGTGGACAGTTATAGAATTTGAAGAAGGGTCGAGTCCACAATCAAAGGTGCATGACGTTCATGAAATTTGAGTTGAATAATTTGAAGAGTCCTAAAAATAATTAAATAAAGAGAAAATCGACACGACATTAGTCGAAGTGACAATGGCACAAAGAGGGAAGGAACAAAAAAAAATGATGGATATGGTGAAGAGTGAACATACACATAGTTTTGCAAAAAAGTGCAAGTAACTTCTTTGAGAATGATAACTGACACCAACACGAGGGCACCAGAGATGACATGGCCACTGTATGCAACAAAAGAAAATTTCTATGCTGAGAGGTACAATCAGAGAGGGAAATTTGGTAATGTTGGGACATTGTCTTTGTGAAAGCAAGAAGGGCGAGTTCAATTATTTGAAGTGATGGTTGGATCGCTTCAGAGCGAGCTAGCAACGAAGTGATGGCATTCGCTGTTAAGGTAAATTCCATGATGAGGAGAAAAGGAGGTGTTCTAAAAGGTGAAAGTGTGTGAAATCAGTTGTTAACATTAGAAAAGAAACGGAAATGAATAAGCGAGAAAAAACTAAAGAAGAACGATTCACAATATAGATCACTACCAATAGTGAATGGTAATGAAGAAGCAATTTTGAAATGTCTAAGCATATAAAGTTGGCTCTCTATGTATGAAATTTTAGAAGCATTACAAGGGGGTGTTTTGCACGTTAAACATATTGATTAAACATATATCTGATTTTCACATATTGAAACCTTGAGATTAGAATAAATATTTTGGAAATATCTAAAACAAACAATCTGATTCATCCTAATATTGTGATTCCACAAAAGGGAATAAAACATACGATATTCATACCAGGGAGAATAAAACAATAATAAATGCACATAGTCAGTTAATCACACTTAACTAATGAATACAATAGATGATGGAAGCAGGATACATGCATAGACAGTGGATCTTATCGAAGCTCGTATTCCAAAAGTTGTGATAAGGAGCAGATGCTATTTTACATTTAAGTTTGATATGATAAAAAAACTAGATAAGCATATTGATGGGTGGAGGTCGATAACAGAGTTCAAAGTTTTGGGGTTTAGATATTTGGTTATTATCATACAAGACCAATGTTATATGTATCAGAAATTTCTAAATTAATTCTTGTGATGTTATAACTCCGATATACCTCTAGCAGATTCCCTATTCCATTAAATTATTTTCGATTACTATATTGGGTCTAGAACCAAATCGAAAAATAGAGGATTAAGCCATATAAATGATTTCACATATGTGGCATTTCAAAAATTTCAATATCACAGTGGATGCAATATTCTGATGCATTGTGTGTAGTCGAAGGTCCAGATAACATATCGGCAATTGGTGAATCAGAGAGGTGACAACTTTTAAATTTTTTGATATTACAAAGTTGCGATATAAAATTACCAGGAATGTTATACTGCTGGGGAAAGGGTGAAAAAAAATAATGAAGGATTTCCATTGTACAACCAGACATGGACATGACTTTTCACTCTCTTTCAAATGCACATGTGGCCTAATATGATTGGTTTGACAAGGGACGTGTGGTGGACATAGAGTTCTTCTCATAAAGAACACAGAATATGATGTCAACATGGCATGGCAGGATGGTGGAAATGTCGTAGGAAGTTTTGGGGCAAAACAGGGTGACATGTGTTACCAAAGACAAGGTGCGATGTTGTAGTGAATGACGTAATAGACTGGAGATCGCCGTTCGGAGGTTGAGGCATGTTGTTGCATCAAAGTAAAATCTTGGATTTAAATCATCCTATTAAGGGGATCCGATATGAGGGCTAGCCCACAGTCACAAAGAACGAAAGATGAGAGGCTAGGAATCAAGGGCGATTGCAATCGCCAATCGCATATTGACATTTTGCAACATGTGCTATTTCCAAAGTTCTGATAGAGGTGCTCTGAGACTGGTCTAGCACGTGGTTATTAAGGCTCAAATAACCTTGGGCTTAAAGCATTTAAGAAAGGAAAATAGGGCCAATTGCGATATGCGATATTGTCAAATCATATTGATGGTTGGAGGTCCATACCATAGTTCCGAGTTTAGATATTTAGTTATTATTATATAGGACCAACATTATATGTATCGTAAATTTCTAAAATAATTCATGCGATGTTATAACTCCGATATAACTCCAGCAGATTCATTATTCCCTTAAATTATTTTTGATTACTATATCAGGTCCTGAACCAAATTGAAAATCAGAGGATTAATCCATATTGATGATTTAACATATGTGGCATTTCAAAAAAATTTGATATGACAGTGGATGCGATATTTTGATTTCCCTTCGTGTAGTCAAAGGTCCATATCGCATCTCGAAAATTGGCGAATCAGAGGGGTGACAAATTTCAAATTTTGCGATATTGTGAAGTTGTCATAAAAGTATCGGGAATGTAAAACCATTGGGGAAATGATGAAACAAAATAAGGAAGGATTTTCATTGCAAAACCATACATGGAAGTGCTCTTATCTCTCTTCCAAATGGATGTGTGGCGCAATATGATTGGTTCAAATAAGGGATATGTGAGGTAAAGAGATTGGTTCCGATAAATCTGCATAGCATATGACATCATCATGGAATGGTGGGACAGTGGTCACGTGGTAGGCAATTTCGGCATTTTCACAACCCCAAGGGGGGGGGGGGAATAGGGTGACGTGTCACCAATTACAATGTGCCACATGGCAATGAATGACATAAAAGACTAGAGATAGGAATTTGGAGGTGGAGGCATGTTGTTGCATCAATGTAAAATATTGGATTGAAATCCTTCAATTAAGGGGCTCCAATATGGAGGTTGGCCCGCAATCACAAAGAAGGAAATACACGAGGCTGAGAACCAAAGGAAATCACAATCTCCCATCGCATATCAGTGTTTTTCAACATGTGTGATTTCAAAATCTCTAATAGAGGGGCTCAGATATTGGGCTAGTGCACAGTTGTTAAGGCTCAAACAACCTTGGACTTAAAGCATTCAACAAATGAAAATGGCTCCCATTGCAATATGCGATATTGTCAAAGCTACCAATGTTAATGTGGTGGGGAGGGCCAACTACAGGGTAACAAATAAATTCTCGGCAAAACCAAAGAAGGACGAGGTATTTTATCTCTCCTCAGAGGGACACATGGCAGATAAAGGTTGGTTCTGATAAAGTACAAGTGTTGAAAAGTGATAATCTACATTTATAGGGTTAACTTCTTGTAAAACCATTAAAATAAGGTTTAATTATTATAGCATCAACCCTATGGAAGTGACAAGTGGAAAGGGCCATGTGGTACGGGGAGATATGCGACAAGGGCCAAGCACCAAAGAGTTGAGCCTATTAGAGATTGACAATTGAAACTTGTGAATATCACACTGTCGATATGGTATATTCCTCGAAAGTTGACGAATTTGCTACAATGTCGTGAGGAAGAACTTCAGCATAAAAAGGCTATGGCCTAAATAAATTTTAAAAATAATTAAATTTGTATATTAAAAATTTAAATATTAAATTAATAATATAATATTAAATTTATAATATTTTTTTTTTATTTAATTTTTTTATAATTTTTTATCGTATTATATATATATTTTTTAATATTATACTAATTATTTCTAAATAAAAACCAAAATTTTTATAACACTTATCACATCACATCTATTCTAAATGGTTACATACCAGCCAATACCTACCATATCCATTCCCAAATGGCTATCATATCCATTTCCAAATGGCTATAGACCAACCAAAACTATAACTGTTGTAGCCATGTTAATGTCAAAAAATTATTAATAAGAATTTCCAAATAACTATAAACAAACCAACACCGATCCAAAGGATAAATTCTTATTAATAAAAGGAAAAGAACTAACATAAGAACAACTTAATTAAATTACAATATAATTACTTAAATTTAAATCTATAATTAAAATTATTTATAAGTATAAATTTGTATTAGTAAATTTTATTAATAATGATATTAAAGAAAATAAAATTTTTAAAAGCTATTTAGAAAAATTAAATTTAGTTTATATTAAAAATTTAAATTATTAATTAATTTAAATAAAAATCGTAAGTAATTATATTTTATTATAAAGTTAATTGGATTTATTGTGAGTTGTCTAAAAGAATGATTGGAAACTTTTCCATCAAATTTTAGTTTTTACAAGTGATATGATTAGTTTTGATATAATCAAATTTCGAGCTTATAATATAATTGTTTAAAACATATAATAAGAACATTTGGTTGTACAACTTGAGTGGACTTAATGGTTCAAAATTTGTGTTTCATTCTACGAGATCACAGGTTCAAAACTAGAGGGATAGAGTATTTATGCCTGGGGTAGTGTATATATACCTTCATAGACCTTAGTAGTCAACTCATTGCACATGACCTTGAAATTAGATGAAAATAATATATATTCCTTATTTGAAATATAAAAAAAAAATTTATATGAATATATATATTATATATATTATATATATTATATATATATATATATTTTCATGATAAAATAAAAATTTGAATGATTTTAAGATTTTTTTTTCTTTGTAAGCTGGGGCAGGACTCTCCAACTTACATGTCCATTAAGTACCCCTCAACGGGGGAAGGGTAGCCCAAGATTTGAACCCAAGACTTCCGGTTCGGTGAGACTTCATTTCCACGGCCCTTGCCGCTTGAGCTACCCCACGTGGACGATTTTAAGAAATTTTATCACTACCTCCATTTAAGCATTTAAATGATTATTTATAATTAAACCTTAACACAAGAGTGGATTCGATTTCTTCCACTTTTTCTTATGATAATTGTCAAAATCTTATAAAAATATTATAAAGAAAGATAACATTAAATTCAGTGAAAGAGGACTGATTTCTTTCTCTTGCTATTAGAAAAATAAAACGAATTACGCCTCTTTCTGATTTGTCCTTAATTCACAATCTATTTAATAACATATTATTTCACTTATTATAAAAAACATATTAAATAAAAGATATTATTGAATATAAAATAGCTATATTAAAAATAAAATACAACTCTATATACAAATATAAACGGTTAAACCATTAAAGAAATGTTCATGACATGAATACAACTCTATATAATAATATAAAAATTTCAACCATTAAAAAATGTTCATGATATGAATAGACTCCATATTTCAAGGATATTAGATTGACATATTTATGTTATTTCCTTCTTAAATTAAATTTATAGCTTTATCAATCTCATTTTAAGTGATATTTTGGATTTGAACATAGTTACCGATTAAACAAGAAAATTACTTAGTTCCTTTTTTTGAGGTAGCAAAAATTCATCCGATTTTGAAAAGTCATGATTCAGGATACACTTTTTTTTATCATATTTTCGGTACTTCAAATTTTCTTATGTATCAAGTATGAACATTTTTTTTAAATGTTAGTGATTTTCATGCTGACTTCAAAAAGAGTCGATGCAACATCAACCCGTTTTTTTAGATAGATAATTTTTGAGACTTTAAATTTTCTAATGTTGTCTTCTTCCCTAAGATATCTATTTTTAAGTGTATTTATGTATTTGTGTGCTTTTACTTCTCTTTTCAATTTTTTTTGTAATGAAAATTTTGTTTTTTCGCGTAGTTATAAAAATAAAATAAAAAATGGTCAATAATTTAAAGTTAGTATTTTCTATATGTTTATGTAATGTTAATTAATATTTCAATGCAAATCAAATAATTTTCACTAAAAAACAACAATTTTAAACATTTGACAGAAATAAACATTTTCAATATAAATATAATGGAAAAATAAACATTTTGAGACCTTTTGTCAAAAATGACATGTCAAAAAAACATTTTTTATGGAAAACCTTAACCAAAAAAACTTAAAAAATAACATTTTTTTTATGAATTTTATGTTAAAAATTAATAGTAATCACATGTTTTTTTACAAAAAAATGATTCACATAAAAATTAGAGTGAAAATCAAATAATCCAAATATTGAACATATAACAACAATAATCAAATTCCAATTCTTCTCATAAAATCTTAAAGTCAAAATATTACAAGTAAAACTAATAAATATCTCTCAAAATTGAGCTTCATTTGCAAGCATAACTTAAATGCCATCAACAATATCATATAATCCATGTTTATCATCTTCTACAACTTCATTATTTTCTTCTTCTACATTTTTTTCTGCTTGAGTTTCCTCATTTTCCTCTTCTAATGGATCTTTCATGTTTGCAAATCTCCCAAAGTGTCTTTTTCCAGTGATTCCATATAATGGTGGTTGAGGTTCCTGATGGGCCTCTAAAGTAGACATAAATTAAGGCCCATCTAACCATCCTTCAACACATTAATCATCTCTTTTTACATTAGATAATTTATTTTTAACTTAATATGTTCATTACGAAGGTTTATGGATAATTGCATATTTTTACCTAATATTATTTTTTTTTGTGGAATATTGCGAGAATATTAGAAAGATTATGAAGATTTGGAGGAGTAGATAATTTAGGGACTTGTTCCCTACTACAGGAGGATCAATATTAAATAATAAATCAAAAAGATATTTTGAAATAATTGGACAGATTTTGGAACTCCAATGATTGAGAAAATCTAGGAATGTGTTCCCTATCATTTTATGTAGACTCCTAATATTGGGAACCATATCCACTAATTATGGGATTTTGGTGGGGAAAACTTCTTCCTTTCATGGGAATGCTTCCTAATCATTTTGTATAAGTACCAAGTCTAATTTTCCTCTAGGGGTTTGATTTTTCTTAGTCCTCTTGTGGAGAGAACTTGTATTTTTGCAGCTCCACTTTCATTTCTTACGCGGAAGTAAGTGTATTGATGGAAATAATGAAGATTGGTGCCATGTTCAGATTCTAAATCTTGGTCTTTCATAGGACTCTAATTTTCCTTGGGCTTGGCCATCCTAGGAGTCTCAAAGCCCTTTTTTATCATTTACGTTTCTTCTTTTCACTTTTTATTCACATTCATCTCTTTTTTTTGTCTTTTTTTCTATTTCTGAAATTAATATTAACGATTTCTTGTTGTAGAATTGAGTTAAATGGTTTAAGTTATGTTGCAGGATCAAAATAATCATTTCATCATTGGATCATTTTTTTAAGGTCATACTAACCATTCAAATACTTGGATTAATTTTCTTATTCCCAAATCTAGATTTATGGAAGTCCCTCATGGCAAATAACAATAAATTTATGCTATTTTTTACATCATTCTAACGAGATTCAACTGATTTTATTCCACTCGAATTATATATAATAAAAAAAATTTGATTTAATAAAAAAATTACCCCATTTCATTTGCACTTTATTAGGATAGGTATTTGATAGATTTACTAGCTCACTAGTTCTCGAATTTCTACATTTTAGACTAGTAATTTTCTATTATTTTTTAGCATGGGTTAGAAAAGGTATTTTTAAGTGATTCCACTTAGTATGGATACCTAAGACATAATAGTCAATAAAAAAAAATTATCCCATCTAATTTGGATTTGATTTTCTTGGTCGTTCGGTGAATTATAATTTCATGTAGTAAACCTTCAGTTTCTCGTAGTAACTACAGGATCTCGTGTAGCAAAATTCCAACATGTATATACTTGCCCAGATTCACCCAAGAAGATTGGTTATTGTCCCTTAGGGTTGAATCAATACACATAGACTCTAAATCAATGGCCAAGGAAGACTAAAGACCACTTCAGACTTGCCTCTTTACCCATGCAAACAATTTCAGCGATTTGGGCTAATGGATAGATTTATGAAATGGATAATACGATGATGATTTCCACATCCAATGAACTCTGTTAATGGACCTAAAATCTTTGAAAGGTAATGATTGACTTTTAATTAATGATATTTACTTGATGCAATTAGAATAGGTTTATTTCCTTGTATTTTCCTTCTTGCTATAGGTTAAAATTTCCATGTCACGCATTTCATTTTTTCCAATTAGTTTAGGGTCTGATTTTATTACATTCTATGCTACACATATAGTGTCAATCCCTTTTAATTTTCTACGAACTAATGGTTGATAACTAAAGTTGGTAGCCTTGGGAGTTGCAACATTTTTGTTGCAATATTGAAGCTCATAAGTTCCTTTGCCTTTTTTTCCTCAGGCTATTCATAGAATCTCCTTTCTTCAAACCACATTTTCACATTTCATCTAGAAGAAATTGAAGAGAATTAATTCTTTGTTGAATAAAATTACATTGTAGTGGGTCTTTGTGAACTGAAATGCAATTTCTTACTTTTTGTAGGCAACATGCTAGTGTTGTACCTAATCACCAAGCACAAAAAATAAGTAAATTAGTATAAACAGATAAAAATGAAAAAATAAAATATTAAAATTTGATTTTATATAATGAAACTTACATGAACTTGAAAATAAATCCAAAACCAAATCTCCTTTATTTGAACATAAATATATAAGTTAGTTAATCAATGCTTGCATTTTTTGATAAATGTTAACTATCTCTTCTTTTGCATATTTATACTCATATGTTACCTTTCTTATGACAACACCATGAACCAATACTTGGCTATGACTCTTTCCGTAGACTTGATTCATAAGAATAGACTTATAGTTATAACCTTTTGTCCAACATTCAACGTGGATGAACTCACAATCAGTTATAATTGGTTGATCTTCAGAAGAAATAAGATTTCACTTTTTCCTGTAACATAACATAGTAAAAAATCAATTAGCTCATACATAAAAAAAAAATTAACATTAATCAAACATATAATTTCAATGTCTTACCATGTAAGTTTCATCCTTGAGTTTTCTTTTCCCTTGAAGGTTATTTATAACATTGGAAATTGTGCATCTGAATGAAATGTCACAAATCTCGAAAGTGGTGATGTTGTGACTTCTTAGAAGCCCACAAATAATTTATTAAAAGCTTGATAAGTATAAGGCTCTCTATCATATTCAATTTCTGGGAAATTGAAACCATGAGGAATGTCTACAATAACCACGCCATCTTCTCTTTTACGTATCATTTTTGCAATGTCTTCACAATCACCTTGTATTATTTGATATTGAATAGTGGCCAACCCATTCCAAACGAAATGAGTAAGAGTAGGATCAAGTTCAACAATACTAGGATGTTTCTTTCTCAACCTTTCCAACTTCATTTTTTAATAAATCTTTTGAATGTATTTGGTATGACACTTGCATCCTTATTATACATCTTTAATGAAATAAACAAATATAACTATAAGTTATAAAATAAAAAAAAAAGTACATATGAATAAAATGAATGTAAAAATCAATATACCTTATTGAATGCAAGATAAAAATCTTTAAGTGTTGTTGTAGAACATGATTCTGGGTAGTTGCGTACAACATCATTCCAACTCTCTTCATTCAACATTCTAACCATGTGTTTTTGTACTTTCGTATAAATCTTATCACTGAATAAATAAAGAAAAAATGTTAATATAGTGATATGTATAAAAAATACTACCAGCAACAATATGTTATATTTAAAAGAAAATTATAATCCAAGAAAAAGTAAAAATAGTTCAACAAACTTACTTTTGAAATTTTGAGCATATTCCATCCAATGACAATTCACCTGACTTCATACGACATAATATTGATTTGACTAGTTGGTAATCTTTCACTCCTTGCAATGCTCTCCAAGGTGTGATAGTCATATCACCTAGAAATTGCTTAATTTCAGGACATGTCTTACTGTTGGTACATAGTATGGGTTTAAACTTTTTAACCTTCTGATTTTTTATGGAAATATTCTCCCAAATATCAAAAATTTCATCAATCAATTCCCATACCTCACATGTTCTAAATACCAATTGGAAAATCTTATTCATGCCTCTGAATAATTGTGAATTTAATTTTCCACATTTTGAATTTCTTTTATCCTCAATTTGATAACCCATTTACATACAACATTCTTTCTAAAAGTTTAAACTAACTTTTGTCTTAACCCCACCACATTTTTCTACAAATTCATTATGAATAAATATGACCATTTGGATGAAATTCATAGATGTTCTAAACTCATTATCTACATTGTGATCCCATGCCAATAACGTTTCCTCTGTTTATGTTAAACAATAATAAATGATGCATTTCATTATTTTAAAAAGATATTTATTTGGATATTCATCGATCAATTGTATATTGGCCTCTTCTGAATGGTTCCCTCCAATCACATAATATTTGTATTCAAAACATTGTGTCCTGTCAAATGCCTCATTGTTAGTAACATGATTTGGATCAACAAGAACCACATAATCCACCACGTGCATATGGATTATACCTTAACAATGTTTTCAAATTATGGACATGTAGGTGATGTGCCTTTATAATTTAATATTGAGATTGTCCTTCATCTGATTTATAGAATTGGGTGACATTAAGCTCAATTTTTTTGCTACCATTTATTAATTTATTCTTCCTCAAGTGATCTAGAATGACATTTTGTTTTGTTTTAATAATGTCATCCTCTAAATCAACACTTGGTGTTATGATTTCTTTATTTCCTTTATAAATTTCACTTTGATCTTCATTGTTGCCTGTGATTTTAACAGATTGACTAACTTTTGATTCCTTCTTCTTACTAGTTAACATATATTTTTTTACATAAACAATCTCTTCATCATCAACTGTAAGAGCGACATCCGTGGCCATTTTTCTTTTTGGATTTTTATTTCTTTTCTCATTTTGAACAATAGTTCTAACCTGCTCCTCACTAATGGTAACATATTTTTGAGCTTCATCTTCAGATTTAGGTTCCACATCTGCATGAGAAACATGTTTACCTTTTTATATTGATCCACCTTATGGATTCTTTGATGATCCCCCATATGTACTATTGCAGTGTCATGGATTGTTTCTCTTTGCTTCCATATACTTTCTTTATTTGTTTCTGTATGGAATCTATTGATCACATTCATAATATTTGGCTCTAGATAATAAATGCCCTCCAGCATCATTGAAAGACTCAACAAAATCCTATAAAATAAAATACAATATGTCAATGATCAATCATTTCTAAAATTTTTAACGATCATTATAATAAAGCATAACACATAAATATAAATAAGCATACTTACAATGTTATTTGAAATTTTGGCTATGATTTCTTCACACAATGGTGTAGATTCCTCATGTGTTATATTTGACCTTTGACAAACAATATATAACCTTTTCATGTTACTTGGGAAATGTTGCAATAATATAAACATTGTCTGCTTTTTGCAGCAAACATGTCTCGTACTCTAGCCATCATCTCATATGGTTCACCAAAGTTAATCATACCACAATATAGATAGATATGTGTACTATCATCACTTTCAATATCTTTAACATTCTATGTAAAATTTGTTTTATTTAACTCATGAATTCCTCAACTCATAAATAATATTTAATGTACCTGATGGGTGAGTTGCTTAACTTTTACGATGTCTTTCAATTTGGGTATGTTCAACAATGTTCATAGAGCTAACTACACCTTTAGATGATGGAATTGTTGTCCTTATTCTAGACATATTCACAAAGACCTTCCTTGATGCCATCTTCCTAATACACACACACACATATATATCTAAGTATATTAGTTAATTAAAAAACAAATATATTAATTATAAAAAAGTTAACACTATAATTGTTATCTAAAAATATATAAAATAAAAAAATTTAAATTAAGTGTAAATTTTAATTTTTTTTTAAAGATCTTATATATATATATATATATATATATATATATATATATATAATTTTAAAATTATTAAAACAACTGTTATTAAAATAAATAAATAAATAAAATTATATTTAAAAGAATTATGTTTTTTAAAATTTAATTTAATAAAAAAATAATTGTCCCCCTCGGCCTTCCCTAACCCCTGGCTAAAGGGCCACAAGCTGATTCCCCACTGGCTGCCCAAGCCCCGGGCTTAAGGGTCACAGGCTGATCCCCCCCCACCTGCTTAGGCCCCCAACAAGTGGCTAAAGGGTGTAATAAAAAAAAATCAATCTAATTTTATTTTTTTTTTGTTTTAAAACTAATATTAAATGGTTCAAAAAAAAAAAATTCTTTTTTTTTGCATTTTTGGAAATAAACAAAAACAATAAAAGGCTTTTTCTTTTAAAGGAACCTGTTTTTTTACTTTTCTTTTTTGTTTTGCATGCCTGAATTGAAATGATCTCGAAAAAAAAAAAAAAAAATAGAGAAAAAAAATTAACACCCATTTTTTCATTTCAAAGGCATAAAAATTAAAACTTTTCTTAAAACTTCTCCTAAAAATCCTACGAATTTGAGTTTTTTTTCGTCTTCTTTGCTATAAAAATATATAAAAATATAGTTTGAGTTTTTTTTCGTCTTCTTTGCTATAAAAATATATAAAAATATAGTTTTTTTATGTGGTTTTTCCTGTAAAACAACAAATTCATCTGTAAATAGTCAAAATAGAAGGAAAAATAACCTTTCAAATGCAAAAAACTCCTGTTGAGTGTGCTATCAATGACAATGGAGCTCTTTTACAAAATTGCTCCAAAATTTTTAACAAAACCCATAAGACTTGATGTGATCTGATAAATAGAAACAATGAATGTTATTTTATAGTGGCAATTGTCAGATTGCTTTAACGTTTCTCGAATGTGGGATTAAAATTGAAATTAAACAAATTAATTTATAGTTAATGTTAGAGGTTTAAGTTAGTAATCATTCATTGTGGGATAAAAGATAATATATTTATTATAAAAAATAATTTAGTTATGTAGTCAATGTTAAATAATTTAAATACGAAACATTATTTAATTTTGAAGAAATGCATTAAGCGAATATTTTTGTGGATATTTTGAATAGAAACTAGGGTGAAATTTTTCAAGAACAAAAGTTTAGTAATCTGTTTTTAAGTAAATTTTTTAGATGAAAATTTTGGAGGGAAATATTTGAAAATGAAAATGTTGGAGGGAAAATGTTTGGCAAATGTTTGGGGGGGGGGGGGGGGGGGGTGGGAGGGAAAAATTTTGGCGAAAAATTTGGGCGGGGGGGGCGGGCACTTTAGAAGGATATTTTCAATATCTAAGCTATAAATTTTCATTGGGAGAGAGTGCATTTGTATCATTCAACATCTTTTGGTTGAAGGTCATGGATTCTTCTGATAGTGAAGTTTTTCTTTCTACAACATCGACATCTTCATCATGCAACAAATCTATTCATTTTGATGAATGTGACATAAATTATTTCACTATGAATAGACAAAAAAAATTTCCACTTGTTATTAATCCTAAGGATGATGAAAGTAACATTGATGAAGGGCAACAAAAATAATTTCCTGTGACTAAAGAGTCCATTTTTCACTTAGTCTTAGTCCTTAGGATTCTGAGAGCACAACTGATGAAGGGCGGGATGAAGAATTTCCAGTAAATAGAGAGTCAAATTTTCCACTTATTTATGATCTTAAGGATTATGAGAGTACCACTGATGAAGGGGGGCATGAATAAATTTTAGAGTCAAATTTTCCACACAGTCCTAATCCTAAGGATTATGAGAGCACCATTGATGGAGGGGAGAATGAAGAATTTCCATTCAATAGAAATTCAAAGTTTCCACTTAGTCATAATCCCAAGGATTATGAGACAACCAATGATGAAGGGAAAGATGAATAATTTCCTACAAATGATAATTTAGCTATGAATAGAGAGCCATATTTTCCACTTAGTCATAATCCTAAGGATTATGCAAGCATTAGTTATGAAGGGAAGGATGAAGAGTTTCTTGCAAATGATAATGCTAGAGGCACATATGTGAATAATGCATTTTCTCTGAGTGTTTAAAAGGCACTCATGGTGATGACAAATTGATTCCTTCGAGGAAGGATTTCAAAATCAAGGATGAAGATGGTGAATAATTTTGTTTGAGTCAGGATTTCGTAAACGCAAATGTTGGTAGTGAATAATTTCCTTCAAGTGAGGATGGTATTGAATATTTTCCAAGCAATGGTGGTGATGAATTTTCTAACTATGTTCAGAATGATCATAGTAAGTATAATATTCCTCTTAATGATGATGAAAATTCTTCTACAGAGAATAATTAAATGATGGAGACGTTGCAAAAAAATATTGTATCTAGGAGTAGGAGTAGACCTTTTCATATCAATCCAAAATATCCCAGTTATACAAGGTTTAGGACAAAATATCTCACAAGTAGAAGTTCTATTGGTGATGTGATTTCAAGTGAATGTTGTTGAAAAGATTGCTTGAAACATATGGATTTTAATTTTTCTTTGGAGAAAATGAAGAGATATTTTCCAATGAATAAATGCATGCAAAATTCATTTTTAGTGGGTTTCTTGCAATCTACAGGAGCAAGTTATGATTATCATATTGGGAATGTATTGATCGATAGAAAGGATTTCAAAATGTTGCACTCAATTGGTAATTTTCATTTGTCAAGAATCCAAGAAAGACTAGAAAAAGATCCTACATATTATTCAATAGTATGTTATAAAAGAGAGGTCAGACTATCAACAATTACTGCAATGTCATGGATGAAATACCTATCTTCAAAGAATTGAGAGTCTAAGCCAAATAAATACATAGCATGTATTCCATATAATTTCTCAAGATGAGAAATCTAAAACTTATACAGAGAATATGCAAAAGGTGTTGAGGGTGCTAGTAATTTTATTACATATTCATAGTTTATAAGGATATGGAAGAAAACATTCAACAATGTTCATATTCCTAAGAAGACAAGGACAGTGGGTTGTAGTACATGTGCTTCTCTTAAATAAAAAAATGGATAAATGTTAAGGGGAAGAAAGATGTATGAATTCATAACATTATTTTTAAAAATTGGATAGTTATCAATTATGAAAATATATTCATTAATATATTTCTTTTATTTCATGTGCATATTCCATTGTGAAAGCACTTCAAGAGCATCGCAATCAACGAACAAGGGAAAGATAAAAAAATGTATAAGCATCAAAATAACTTTTATGATAATCTAAATAAATATTTGGGTTTGATAATTGATGGTATGGACCAAAAGAAAACACTTCTACCACATTTTGTCTCCACACCAAAAAATTTACAGGAGGAAAATTTTATTCAATTTGACTTCATTGGTTGTACAGTATTTAATGGGAAGATTGTGCCAATGGTCTACTTCATAGCACCAAATATTCATAATGATGAAAATATTACCATAACTATAATCCATTATGTGATTTCTAATTAGTTTGGTATTCTTCCTCAAGTTTTATATCTGCAATTAGACAACACAAGTCATGAAAATAAAAATCAAGTTATTTTTGGATATCTGAATATGCTTGTTGAAATGGGAATTTTTAAAAAGGTAAAGGTTGTTTTCATTCTTATTGGGTATAATCATGACCATATTGATCAGATGTTTCGTTGTTTTCTAGTAACATTGAGGAGGAAGGATCTTGGGAGCCTGCCATCGTTAATTGAATGTATTAAGAAATCATTCATTCTAGAGCTTGTTTTTCATGTGTTGGAAGAAACTAATGACATGGGAAATTTTATTTTGGGATCGCATGGTGAGGAGAAATGCATTGAACAACTTAATGACATTAACTTCCAGCATCAATTTCATATAAAAAAATAATGGAAAAACACTTATATGTGGCATGAAGTATTCAGCTATTGCAGAATCAGGGTTGTCATCATGTTTAGCATTTTTGAAGTTCATTTGAGATCATCCAATATTTGCATCAAATATAATATTATTACAATCCGTTCATGAACTCCATAACGAACGAAAGCATAAGAGAGAGATAAATTATTCTGAATGGCTAAAAGAAATAAGAAAATATATTAGAGAGACATATGAGTACTTCGATGTTGTTCATTCAGTTTGGTGGAAGTATTTTTTCAATAATCAAAGTGATATCATTTCAAGATTAGGAAATGAAGATACACTTTTGAAGATTGCATTTAGTTGGCTACAAAATATATCAGATGAATAGAAGAAAATACACATTGTTGAATAATCTCAAGGCATTAATAATTCTCAATAGGTAGAGGAGAGAGAAATGCATATTGGTTCTAAATATCACGTGCACAACATGAAGCCATGGAATACCTTTACAAGGGTTATGTGTGGGGACATTAAGGAGGGTTTTATGATAGA
Source organism: Pinus taeda (assembly GCA_000404065.3). NCBI lineage: Eukaryota > Viridiplantae > Streptophyta > Pinopsida > Pinales > Pinaceae > Pinus > Pinus taeda. The sequence goes on from APFE031475514.1 coordinate 41,483, forward strand.
AGTATTAGTAGATGGAGATCCATTTGGCTATCCATTCTCGGTTTCCAAGGATATAAAGGTCAGTAAATAAAATGAAGATATTATAGTTGTTGAAGTACATTCGTATGCCACAGATAACCACCCATTCAATGGTTTGTACAAGCAAGAGATGGTAGTTGTAAAAAAATTAGCATAAAGAGAGAAAAAAAGGGTACAAATATACATCATCATTTCAAAAGCCTGTTAAAATTGGAGTACATTGACATACTTGTCTATGACTTTAATTTAACAAAGAGAGGAACTATTCACTTGAAGACCATAGATATTTTGACGAAGATTCTACCAGAAGAAACAATGTTGAGATGGCAATTTGTTTAACCTAGTCATACATCTAGAAGACTTTTGAAGCCTGAAATGGTGGACATACATGGTTATTGAGATGGGGCTATGATTGATGAAATAAAATAATATAGGTCATCTTCATCTGCATCTAGTCATTCATATGAAGATGTAGATTCTGATGGTGTGTTAGAATTGATGGATGATTTTAAATAAATGTATAAGACATTTTATATAAGTGTTGTTTACATGGTAACTTGAAATAAATATATAGACTTCCATATGATCTTACATGAAGTTATGAGTCATTTCTATGTTTTTCGAATTAGCCATTTTAATTAAAAATAATTCATATCTTTAGAGATGTTTGCATGGTAACTTGAAATAAATATTTTGACTTCCATATGATCTTACATGAAGTAATGGGTGATTTCTATGTTTGTTGGATTATATGTTTTAATTATGAAGAATTCATCTCTTTAGAATATCCACAATGCAAACAAGGGGGCTTCACTAGGGGAGAAATATCATTCTACTTAGGTTCATATTGGGAGATATATATGTTGGCATTATGATGCATGTGTTGTACTTGATGGCAACCCACTTGTAGAAGAAAACGTATATGGCAACTAGATGAATCTATAGGTAAAAGGTGACATAATGATGGAAGAGAATAATGGTCAAAGGTTTGATACAGGGAGGTTGTTAGTGTGTGTTATCCTTGATATTTTATGAATGAAATAATTAATAAAAGTATAAACAAAATGTCACAGAATGCATGGTAGTTGTGTTTACAGATGTGACAAAATGCAGGGCAGTTCAGATAAATCAGTTCATAAGTGATATATGATGGCTAATCACATTATAACATTTCAATTCAGAGGCAAACATGATGTTCGAACAAAGGACTACAGACCAGGATCAAGAATTTGAAGAAAAAGGATGTTTTTATGTATGTTAAATTGTATATGTGGGTTCCTATATAAAAAGAGCATATACACGTGGGTTCATTGCACGAAAAGAACGTATACGTATGCACACACTTTCACAAGAGGAAAAGCATGTATGGGATGAAAAAATAAGGAAATTAAGATCAAAGAATACCAAGGGTCAATACCATGGTATTAGCCGACATTATTGAGCAGAGCAACGACTATTTGATGCCGTCTAAGAATACCACAGGTTCTAAGTGTGCTTTTGGTCTGAGGTATTGAGAAAAGATAAAAATATATAAGGAGGAGAAGATCAAAGGGCTAAGTGCACAAGGAATGAATATATTATGAAGTGTTAGATCAAAATAAATTATGCATGTTATGGGTTTCTGATGCTTTTCTTGATCTGGACTGAGTATGTGCCTGAGTCTCTGATGATGGTTGAGATCTAATGATGGATCAAGATCATAATCACTTACCATTATGTTATTTGATAATGGATAGGCCAGATATGAGTGCTAACAAATTTTTTGTCCTTTATATGTCATGATCTGTGTATGTTTGAAGTCTAGAATAACTTTGAAGTTATAAGTTATTATTTTCAAATCTATATGTTGGTTTGCCTTGGTGAAGGTGCGTATACACGTTGGTTCGGTTCTTGCAGGTAGCGTATACAAAATAAAATCTTGTTATTAAAAAATGATTGATCTATCTAATCAATGCTACTGGTTTATTGTTGTCTTTCCATGACGTCTTCTTAGATCTAAAAGTAGAACTGAATGCATAAGGAGATTGAGTCTGATTGATTGATTGATTAAGTGAGAAGGGTGATATTTACTGTTGACTGTCTAGATCTATGTAATATGATAGTAAATGTTCATAATATTACTGGTTAGTACAACTTTGATTTAGAAGTTTTATGATTCAATATTTTTAGAGGTATACACTGGTTGGGTTATATAAAGTAGTGTATACACATAGGTTGACTTCACTGAAGCAGCGTATACATTCTGACACATGATTTTTGAGGTTGCAATAGTGTTCTGAGTTCAAATCTATGTACTAGTTATAGTGATTTGTCTGTTCCAGCGGATTGCTTGAATTTTGATTAAGTAACAGTTGATTGGGTTTTGAGTGAATGGTTGATTCAGTTGTGTTAGAGGTTCAGTGACTGTTTGATTCAGTGTGTCAGGGGTTTCAATGATTGATTGATCTAGTTATGGTTGATTCATAGATTGATGGTTGGGTTTTAGTTATATCATAGGTTGATGATTGAATTTCAATGATTGGTTGATGCAGAAGTATTTTTTGGATGTATGGTAGTGGTGATTGATTTTGAGCATCAATGTTACCAATGGGTCCAATGTGAACATTTGATGAAACATGGCCTTCATATTGTGTTGTTGTGTACTAGGAGCATCAAGTCTGCAAATTTATGAAACATGGTCCCTAAAAGATACTGAGAGTTGGAGCCTTCGGCGAGGAAGTCGAATCTTCCTGCCAGTAGTGGATGCTGATTTGATTAGGGGGTTGGAGCTCCCTTCGAGTAGCAACTGGAGAACAAGTGAAGGTTGTAGCCTTCTGTAGGTTGGTGCCTATGTAGTGGTAAACATATCGGCTAGTATAAGAGCTAGGGGGTTTGTACCTTCCTTCCAGTAGAAGCTGGAGAATGAGAGAAGGTTGTAGCCTTCTGCAGGTGAGTGCCTGCGTACTGGTATAATTCTGCACTAGTACAAGATTCTAAACAGATTATTCTTTATATTAAAAGAAGACAAAGAAAAATCATGTTACTGTAAAAATATTATGCTTCATTTCCTTTAAAATATAATGCACATGTTAATGTTAAGACATTGTTTTAATATCTAAATATATTGCAACAAATTTATATAATTATAAATAATAATTAATTTTTCTACCCCACTCCTTTCGTGTAGGGATATAGTGAAGCTTTGAAATTCTAAAGTCAAATGTTAAGATAATAATAATAAGCAGTTAAAGATATGAATGTGTTTTTGTTTATATCATTCAAACCATCATTTTTTTCAATGTAAAGCTAAAACAAAAACATCAACAAAAAATTCAAATTTATTTGTTTTTTTAATTTTAAGAATGTGCACATATTATAAAATCACAAATAAATTTTCATTATAAAGTTATCTTAAAAAAGAGTGTACACATTATTATAGTGTGCATGTGTTATTAAAATATACACTTTATGTTGAGTGTGCATGTTATTATAGTGAAAATGTGTTATTAAATCAAACAATTCATGTTTATATAAAATAATAATTGTGCATTTTTTTTTAAGACTAATATCATTTTATAAAAGAATTTTTAACATTAAAAAATTTCAATAAGGAAAAACAATTTATTTTCTGTTATTAACCATAACGAGAGCCCCTTGTACCCATCTCTTTTGTATAAAACTCAAATAGGTCATGGATGGAAACTTTATTCAAAGTGCCCAAGGCCTAGAAACTTCATCTTTTTCTTTGAGCCCCTTGTACCCATCTCTTTTATATAAAACTCAAATAGGTCATGGATGGAAACTTTATTCAAAGTGCCCAAGACATAGAAACTTCATCTTTTCCTCTAAGGTCCTTGTTTTCCTAACCACCTTATTCAAAGTGCTTAAGGTTTAAAAGCTTCATTTTCTTTTGAAAGATCCTTCTTTTCTTTTTTACCATAGTTTAGAACCCTAAATACATAGTTGATGCCCAAAGAAATATGAAAATCATATCTGTCTTAAAAGTTTAGAACCCTATGACATAAAATTGTCTTATATAATGCTTCAATGAAATTTTCAGAACACTTAAACCCGAGAAAAACTCTTCTTAAATACTTAAGCCTTAGGTATTGTTTTCTAGGTACTATAAACCCCAAAGGCTTGCCAATATTACTAAAAACATTATAATAATTTTAGAAAGAAAGGTTCATATCTAATAATGAACTCTTAATACTATACATTTACTATTCATACTAGTTTACATAAGATTTTTTTTAATTCATTTAAATTTTTTTTAATTATCATTTTTTTTTTTCCCTCCATTATTGAACTTCCGATATTACTAAAAACATTGTAATATTTTTAAAAAATAATATTCATATTTAATAATGAATTTGTAATACTATACTTCAACTATTCATACCATTTTGCAGAATATTTTTTAAATCATTATTTTTTTTGGTTGGTTTTTTGCCTTTTGCCAATTATAACACCAACCAAGGATTTGAATTTATAATAATATATATGTGACCAATTTAATTTTTTAATTTTAAATTAACCAAAAAAAACATAGATTTCAGGGTTAGAACTCGATAGAATAAACCATTAAAACCATACTATTAATTGGAACTCTATCAAATAAACCATTAAAAACCCAACAGTGCTGGAAGTTTTACACATTGGAAGATAATAGTAACATACTATTGATTGGAACTCCATCTAATAAACCACTAATAACCAAACAACCCAACAGTGCTGGAAGCTTTACACAGAGAAAGATAACATGACACTACCAAATTCTCATGACACTTCCCAACCGTTTGGGTGGCCTGATTAAGGAACACTTCATTAATGGCTCAGAAGGGAAATGATTCTTACAAACAAATTACAGTAACAAAGAGTACCTAAACTGGGCTAATGCGGAAAGTATGAATTAGAAGCCCGATACAATCTCGCATGTTGACAGACAATTAATATATTGTTCACTGAGAAAATTGCCAGAGAACTAATTCACCAGCTCGGCTATCATCTTCGTCGAATTCATCTGAATTGAAGTATTGGCCGTCAAGCATATGATAAGGTGTGTTTGTAAGAAATGCTGTCAAGTCGACTTTGGAAAAATCCGCGCTCTGTTTAATATCTATCTCAATAACCTCTGCCTTCTCCTGTAGATCCACAGACTGAAGAGAAGTTTGAGAAGGAGGAGAAGTAATGGGCGGATTAACAAAGGCTGCAGCCGCTGCAGCTTCCTGTATATCTCTTGCTGCATTAGATATGGGGCGAGGAAGATGATGGACAGTTTCCGGGAAATTGAGAAGAGCCAAGGGGCCTTTCAAACACAGAGCGGCCACGTCGTGTGCACGAGCCGCCATTTCTGGCGTGGAGAAGGAGCCGAGCCAGATGCGAGATTTCTTCTTGGGTTCTCTTATTTCTGATACCCACTTTCCCCATTTACGTTTCCTCACACCTGTGTACACCGGATGCCGTGTTTCTCCTCTTCCCTGAAACTTTCTCCCGTTCTCCACCCACCTTTCATTCGATTCTGATTGCTCTACTTTATCATCTGCATTCTCTATATCAACAACATCAACTGTACAGCTGCAAATTTGTTTGGTGGGCAAATCTCGACTTGCTGCCTCTGTTTGCCCTTCTTGATACGCTGCAGCCATTGACCTCACCTCTTTGCCTGTGGGGAAGAATATGCGAGATTTTATACAGGAGGATCCATTCACTGCCTTGGCAATTTGTGATGGTTTTGGCTGCAGCAGTGGGAATGAGGAGGACCGAATTTTGTGAATGAGAGGACACCAGATATCGTTGAAGTAGCCTGTCGCCCCAAATGAAGCAATATGTGGAATTTGTGGATTGCCAAATGAGGTAATATGTGCAATTTGTGGATTGTGGGACACCAGATATCGCTAAGTATCCGGTCGCCCCCAAATGAAGTAAGATTTGCAATTCGAGGATTGCCGAATGAAGTAATATGTCCAATTTGTGGATTGTGGGGCTGCCTTTGTGGACTTTATTGCTTTGCTGTAATGATCACGTCGTGGAACAAAGTCATATATCAGTGAAGTTTTGGACAATCACAAACCATATGCATATATGGAAAGCTGTATTATATATCTCTTTGAACGCACTTTTACATACCGCTATATAGAGCTGCTTTGCTCTTTGTTTTCGAAGCACTTCTCCATACGGATTACGAAAGGCAAATGTGATATATATACATGAAAAGATGCAATGGATTGGAATGAGAGAGAGCATTCCACCCATCAACATCATCCTTGAATGATACGGGAATAAAATAATATCCGATAAATGAAATTATGGTTTCGCATACACATGTAAATATACCACACAATCTAAGAGTATATTTTTCGCACATCTTTTCATTACTTTTGGAAATGATAAGGTCCTCCTTTGATGGTTTCAACCACTTGCGAAAACTTAGGTGAAATTTGCTCACGAAGATGGGTTTCTTTATTTTGAAATTAGAAATAACAATGAACAATTTATGTCCCTTCCTAATTTCTCTTTAACTTGCTCATCGTCGAAGCTATGGCTCCATTAAGTCCCATGTTGAATTTGGCAATTTCATGTTTTGATATTGTTCTCTTTAGTGTGCTTTCCTTAGTGATCCAACTCATTCAATTATGGTTATAGAAAATATGTAAGTTGGGAACATATGCTATTTACATACATTTTATGTAAGGAAAAATTATCTTATCTATAGAGAACAAATGAATGTTGTTAGGTCCCAACTCCCACATATTTGGTTTGGACATCCTTTATCCTTTTACTATTAGAACCCTTTTTTAGGATTACATTGAATAAATTGAAAACACATTTTCCTAATTTTGTTAGGCATTAGTTTTCAAATATGTGATTGACCATATGTAAAATAGGATGGATTCTTTTTTCATGAAATACAATCGTAGGGGAATCTTCCTCACATTTTCCCTCATTTCTAAGATGGTATATAAGGTAAACTAGATTTTGCAAAAGATTGAAGTTTTTTCAACACAAGGCTCAAGAATATTACAATAATATAGTCATTAATAACTCAACATGCCACTTGTCCAAATTGAACATGGGTGGGGAGGCTAACACTCCTTTTCCCAAAAACATCAGATATGTTGGAGTAATTAAGTCTTACTTGTCTTGTGGTAGAGTAATTTTCTTTTCTTAGAAGTTTGTTACATCTAAGAGAGATCTTAGATCCTATTTAAGTGTGTCATTGAGATATTCCTTCAAGATACTCATTGTGTGTTTAAGATAGTTTTTTTATCTTTGACCAATATTTGATGTATTTATATGTATGTTTATCATAATGCAAACACGTTTTTTAATGTGCAATTAGTTTCACAAATCGATATCAAATCCCTTTTGGGATCTCTGTGCACGACGATGAGATTAGTCCTTGAGCATGTACTAACTAATAGGTTGTGGCGATGAGTCCTGCTTTACTGTTCGAGTATGATAGACTTGATTTCAGACGTGTAGTTTGCATAGGTTGCTCAAGTTAGGGAAAACGTTAGTGTTAATAACTGGAATGTAAGCGATCATCAGAAATGTTACCATTACACGTGACTTATAAAATATCCCCGCCCAATGGAGCAGTTTTTGGGTGATCAATTCTGATTATGTGAATAATGTATGGAACAATATGTTGGTATGTTGATGTGGTAAGCATGGTGTTGTCTGAAGGATCGTGGAACTGAGAATTGTTAAAGAAGCCAAGGAACCGTGGGACTGGTAATTGTGAAGAAGCAAGTGTGAGCTTAACTGGTTATGTTGAATTAGAGCTATTGAATGACTTGACTTGTGTAGTGTTGGATGTGTTGAGTGTAATTGGAATAGTTATCATAAATATAATCACTTTCACATCATGTCATTAACTCATGGCTGAGTTTACTCTTTAAGGTTAGTGACATTGATGAGGTGCTCATATTGCTGGTATCAAATTTTCACTATTATATTATATTGAATCAGTGTTAAGATTTAATATGAGGTGTATATTTTTGTGAGAAAACTCACCGTGAATGGTTGTCAAAATAGTTTGGTAGTTGTGGATCTAGGGAAGAATCCCTCATTTGTTGAAGATGTGGAGTGGTATTCTCATAAGATTATGTGACAACTTGGGACGTTGTTCAATAATTGACTTCAGGAGATCCGTGATTCAGGAGTTCGAGAGTGGAACTTCGGAATCCATTGTCGACTACACCTTTACGAGGGTTATGAGACAGGCTGATGGAGTTAGTGTCGTAGAATATTAAAAAATGATTAAACGAATTTGATGAAGACCTTACTTGACAGCTATTGGGCCATTAATATGCCATTATTATTATCACTTTTGAACACTTATCCCGCCCATTTCCACTATTCTTCATCATATCATTTGTTATAATTTATCATTTAAATCCATTTTATAAATGATTTATGATCTTATGGACGAATATTATTTATTATCCTTTATTTCTAATAAATTAATGATTATGAATGATTTTATCAATGATAGTTTCAATAGATTAGTTGTAACATTATTTACCATTTTTAACCTACAAGATAATTTCTAGATTGAATATTTGACCATTAAATCTGCCAACTCAGAAATTCGCTGGAATAAGAAGTGACAATTTTGCGGTTGAGATTCTGAGCAAATGAAGCAGAATTTGGAAAATATGGAACATGGGTTTTGTCCAGAACGGACCCAATTAACTTTAATGAAGAACGGTTTGCCCAAATTCGACTTGTACTGAGAGAAACACAGGGTTCTTTGAGCACGATTTTCTCAGATTTGATGTTGCGACCGTCCTCCAAATCTCAGCTGCAAACCCAAATTCGCCTTGCTCTTGTTGGAAGATAGATGGAAATATATTTTCTTGTTGATCAATTGGTTAGAATCAATCCAATTTTGTAAAACAAATCGTGTTGTAATTATCTATGTTGTAACTGCTCTCTGATCTTTCTCTATTTAAATGAAACAGAGATCAGAGATGGGGATGACTTTAGGATGACTTTGGGGATGGAGAATTGAGGATTCAGGATTGGAGATTCAAGAATGATGATGGATTATTCATGAAAGGATAGGGACTGTTGCATTGCCATTGTAATTCTCAAGCTTTTGCTGTTGTAATGATTGCACATTTTGATGATTAATATATGATTTGGGAGTTGTTGCTCATTCTTCTCATCTGAAGTAGCCCAGCAGCATCCGCTGGCGGCTAAGGGCCCAGCCACTGGTGGATTGTGCTGTTGATGTATATTATATCTTTAGTTGATGCATGGTTTGCTTATCAAGATTTATTCAGTAATCTGGTATGTTTTGTTATTTTACATCACGGTTCTATTATATTTGATTTATGTCCAACTGATCAATATCATTCTCTATGACAGGAATGTAGTATTGATTCATCTTGACTTGGTAACGCATTGTTGTTCTTTTAATCATTGATATAACGTTGTTGATCCTTACGAAATGTTATTGATGTTCAATTACAGCGTAACCGTGTTGTGACCTTCATAAATTGGTATTCCTGAAATCATCTTAGAGATTATATTTCCTGGCGATTGTTGAATCTATTGACATCGCTGTTCCTTTACAAAATACAGTTGTATTCTTTATAACTAAAACTGATAATTGGATTACCATATCAGATTACTATTAAGGTGTGTCGTGTGTATTTACATTTGACTTTCCAGCATTGTTTCATATTCCATCATTAATCAATGCTGTTCTATTTCCTTGTGCTGTTCGATTTATTCTTAGAGTAAAGATTGCTATTAATTTGGCTTTGTTGTTGTTCATTTCCATTAATTAAAGTTTGTTGTTCAGATTCCTTTAATTCTAGTTTGCTATTCCATTGATGGCCGTTCCATTTTAGACTTGTTGTTCCATTTCCTATTTGCTGTTCTATTTTGATTTTCTGTCGTTCCATTTACTTGCATTTGCTGCTTTGGTGTGAGAGAAGGTCTAAGGCTGTAGTGAGCCTCAGCACTCGCTACCTAGCTCCCAGACCTATGGTCCATTCTCTAATTTCCTTTCCATCAGTTTCTAGAGGGATGGGTTATCGCTTTCGCACCCTTGACTGATAAACTGCCTTGTGTGATTTTATCCTTTTGAAGTAATTTAGTCATAGTTTAGCATCCGTTTACTCTTGTATTTTCTGAACACTGTACTACTGAACATTACTCTTGAATAAATAGCCGCCTTAGACTGAGTACACTCTTGAAATAAAAAGTCGTCCCTGGGTTGATAATTAATGTGAAGGTAATTAGGAGTTGCAAAGACACCTTTTTATCGCTCCACATTTTGTCACCGTTGCTGGGGAGAGTATAGCCATTTCTAAAGAGTAGTGTGAGTCTAATGAGTGCCTGCTAGGGAAGAGTTGGATCTTAAAAACGGAAGGTAAGAACCTATGTACGGAGCATGTAAAAGCCCTGCTCCCCCATCTGCTTTCCAGCAGGACTGTTAAAGAACCTAGGGTAGAAATAGATGTTTGAATTTTTGTGTGAATGATTAGGAAAAAGATAGAAATTTTTAAAATGAATCACATGATCTCACGCAAGTGGTGATGTAAGCACCACCCATTTCACTAACCGATTGACAGGAACATTTAAAGAAGGAGCCTCGAAGAAACACATGGAGAACATCTTATACTATGGTAAGAAATGGCTGACGTTTCTACTTTTGAATTTCCTATCAAAGATCTAGGAGGAGTGACACAAATGCACATAATTCCCCATCTTTACCAAATTTTCATGGTTTAGCAAATGAAGATCCACATACATTTTTGTTTGAGTTTGAAATACTTTGTAGAGGATATGATTATTACACTAACAATCAAAGGTTGAAAATGTTTCCTCTTACTCTAAAAGGAGCAGCTCTCCGATGGTTCATGAGCCTAGGTGGGAATTGCATCCAATCATGCGAGGACATGAAGAACATATTCTTGAAGAAGTACCAATACTATTGCAAATCCAATGAAGATATTTTCGGTATGATACAAGGGGAAGATGAAATTTTGGAGGACTATGTAGATCGATTTCAATACAACCTTCAAAAATCAAAATATAAGCATTTGGAAAAAGAGATCTTAAAAACACTCATTCTTAAAGGAATCAAAGATGAATTTTTAGAACTCTTAAATATGATAGGAAAAGGTGATGTTTTTCAATTATCATATGATGATGTTTGTGAGTTGTGCATAAGGTATTCAAGAGGAATCTCCAAGGCTGGTAAGAATTTTAGAGATGTTTGATCTTTCTTTTCCAAATCTGCTACAAGAATAGGAGACATAAGAGCCGAAATAAATGTTTTATTTGAAAATTTTAAAGTTGATTTTATTAGCTCTCTAAATGAAAAATTGGATGCTTTGCAGATTCATAACAATGAAGAATTTGATGACGTGTTTTTCCCTCATGACCGAAAGGAGCATCCCATAGATACTCACTCTTCCTTATCTAGGATGGAAGTGGCATATCAAAGAGGTAAGGAAGCTGCAACAAGGTCAAAACCACGGAAATCATGGCCTACAGGTATGGTTCAAAACACTTCCTCTCCACTTTCTTACTTGCATAATCCATTATGGAATACTAATGTGTTAGGGCAGCCATGTCAATCTCAATATAACCACCAACAATTTTGTCTACAAGCTTGGCATGGTTCACCTTATAATTACATGACTACTCTCCCTAATCTTGTAGCACAAGCACATTCTCCATATTCTCCACCAGCTCTTTTGCAACATCCTGCTTGCATATCATATTCATCCACTCAACTCAGTCAACCACATCATCACAATGCTCCATTCTTTACACATTTTCCTGCTCAACTAATTCCACACCCTCACCATAATAAACTAGTTAACATGCTTACAATGTTGAACTGCCAAATTTACCCACCCTTGCCACCCATTCTATCTCACATGTGTTATTAGAGAAAACTTACAATGAGATTCAGAATGTTTCAAATGCAAAAATTGTAGAAGCTATGGAAGAAAATGAGGTTTCTTTTACTATGCATCAACAAGCTATTTTAAAAGCTCAAGAACTTCATGATATGATGGCTATGTGAAATCAAGAAAGTAAAGGATATATTGAAGATTGGTTTCAATCCATCATTTGTTTGCAACATCACTCTATGCTTCAACAATTTTTGATACCATTTTTTCAAGGGAAGTTGGCTTCTCATACCCTAATTTTCATCAATATGCATCTTTCAAATTTGGGTATGTGCATACATGAAGCCCTATTGCGAAGATGGCTCCACTGGAAGTACTCATATAGGTATGCATATTCATTTTTCAAATCAAAATAGGTTAGTGTAAAAAATAAAATAAATAAGGGAATAAATAAATGCATTTTGTTTTTTATGTAAAATTAATTGTTTTTTGTTGCAACATGCTATGCAAATCAACATCGGTGATAATTTTTTAATTCATTTGTGTATGTAGATAAATTATAATGGAAATAATAGTTCTACAAACACTTATATTCATTTTTATCATCAATATGAAAAAATGCTTGAATATCATTTTTTTGTCTTGCAGGCTTGATGAGATTTCTGGAAAAACAGTTGGGACAGTCATGTTTTGAGGGACCAAAAGGGAATATTTTTAAAACTTGTTTCTATCCTAAGTATCCCTTGATGTCTACTTTCCAACCCAATCTCAATTACTCAATTAGGATTTGAAACGAAAAAGTTAGAACCAAAACATTGACCGGATGTCTAGCAGGCAGCTCAAGAACAGAGTTGGGACAGTCAGTTTTTGGAGGCCTAAATGAATGAACTTTTAAAACCTGTTTCTTTGGTAGATTCCCATATAAATATAGTTTACAATTCAATTGGAATCACTAATTTTCAATATCATATGGGGAAGTGATTATCAAAATACTCAATGTCTATTGTAAATCTGCATCTTTAAAACTTTGTTTTTCCGGCTGTTCTTTACAGTATTTGACCTCTCAATTTTTCTTTTCTTCAAAACCTGTTTCTATTGGAGATAAATAAATGAATCTACTTTCATTTCCAATTTGAATCATTTGAATCTGACATCAAACGAAAAAGTTATGCTTGAAATATCAACTGTTGGTCTAAGTTGGGTAAGCGAAAATGACTCTGTTATGCAGATTGTTCTAACTAAAATTGACATATCATATCATTGAATTTTTAAAACCTGTTTCTATTTAAAATAAAAATTTTAATTAGCTTTCATCTGGCTTTGGAATCACTCAATTTGGACGAAAAATAAAGAAGTTGTGATTAAAACACTACTGGTTATTATGGGCGACCACTGCTCTCCCGCAGGTGACAAATAAATTTTACTTTGTTATTTTTTCTATGGATTTGTTATACAGAGTAACTACTTGTTAGTTTTTTACATAATTCTTGGATTAAGGGAGCCTGTACACCTCTCTTTCTCTATGATTTAGTGTTTTATTGCAGGTAGATACTCATTTTTTGCAAGTCCTAGGAGAAAAAGAAGGTCAATTTATGGACGAGTGATTTTGACAGAAATTTTAAATGAAACAAAGGAATTTCATCCAACTCATTACCCAACGGATTCATAATAGAAGAAATGAAGAATTGATTTCCATTTAAAGATTCATGTCATGTCTTTGCTGCCAAAACATTTTTCGAATAGATCATTTTTTTATATAAGATCATAGTTGTTGTAACTTAATTTATTTATTTACATACTGTTTTTTGTTGTTTCTTTTCTAATTTCTCTTATATTTTGTGTTTTAGGTGTTGCTTCATTCAAAGTGTAACTCATCCTCAGCATCAATGCAGTGAACAACTAATTCATTCTTTGCGTGCTTGCATTTTATGATTGTGCATTTTGTTGTTCCTTTTCTGAAGGGACAGCATTTGTGTGCATTTTTGTCGTTCCTGCTGTTCCTTTTTCAAAGGGACATCATTTCTCATTTTGCTATTCATTTCTCAAAGGAATAACACTTTTTGGGTCAACTGTTCATTTTGTTGTTCATTTTTCACGGTTCATTTTGTTGTTCCTTTTTGAAATAGAACAGTTGTTGTTCCTTTTTGGAATGGAACGACACTTCTGCACTTTCACGATTTGTTGTTCCCTTTCGAAATGGAACAGCACTTCTGCACTTTCACGTTTTGCTGTTCCTTTTCGAAATGGAACAGCACTTCTGCACTTTCGCCTTTTGTTGTTCCTTTTCGAAATGGAACATCACTTCTGCACTTTCACGATTTGCTGTTCCTTTTCGAAATGGAACAACACTTCTGCACTTTCACGATTTGTTGTTCCTTTTCGAAATGGAACATCACTTCTGCACTTTCACGATTTGATGTTCCTTTTCGAAATGGAACAACACTTCTGCACTTTCACGTTTTGCTGTTCCTTTTCGAAATGGAACAACACTTCTGCACTTTCACAATTTGTCGTTCCTTTCCAAAATGGAACAACATTTCTGCACTTTCACGTTTTGTTGTTCCTTTTCGAAATGGAACAGCACTTCTGCACTTTCATGATTTGCTATTCCTTTTCGAAATGGAACAACACTTATGCACTTTCACATTTTGCTGTTCATTTTCGAAATGGAACAACACTTCTGCACTTTCACTTTTTGTTGTTCCTTTCCGAATGGAACAACACTTCCACATTTTCACGGCATTTGCATTTTCACATTTTTTTGTGTGTATTTTTGTTTTTTTTTTGGCATGCATTTTCTTTGTTGTTCCCTACACAGAACACCACTTTCTTTTTGAGTGTTTTTGCTATTCTTTCAAAAAAGCAACACTTTGGGAGTATTTTTAAGAGCAACCCTTCCTTTCTCTTGTGGGATTATTCCTAGTTCATCTCAACCACAATTTATTGATTCCCTTTTATGGTATGAAGTACACTATTTTTATGAGGACAAGAATTATGGATTCTATTGAAGCAAGTTAATATCATTTATGTTATGATCTTTAACAGCACAGTTCCTTGATGATAGATTTTTTTTCAAAAAGGACACAATTATTTATATATTACTTTACTGCATTGTTTTATGTTAAACATGATATTGATTGATCATCTTAATACCATGCTGGTTCCACCCTTCCTGGATATAATCTTCTCTGTCTGTAATAAATGAGATTATGGGTATATTTTTTTTTTTCTATTGACATGTTCAACTTCTTCCACCATCCCTACTCTTAAGGAGTATTGAGCCTCCCTCTTTTTATCATAAAAATATGTAATAACAACCAAATTTGTTCGCAGATGGAGGATAGGGGGTCTCATTACGAGCCAGCCTACCATGTTCATAAGGTTGTAACAAAGTGGCATTCCCATTATGGCCACCACACTAGGGTTATGATCCATTGGATAACCAAATTATCCCTTGGAACAGGAGGCCTCATCACTAGCCGCCCTGATCACTTTTGCTACATCCTAGTGAATGGCAGTGTGGTTATCTGGTTACCACGCCAGTACACTAATCTCCTCTGTAGAATAGCACTGAAACTCTCTAGTTATCAATTGAGGATTTTGGCTCATATGGGTTAAAAAGCATCCCTGTCGAGGCTATGGATGCCTGCTGGCAGCAGAGGCTCTGCTTCTGGTATTGAAGTTATATATTATCGTCAATTATTACTATAATACCCTTTTCTTATTTTTATTTTTATCAGAGAAGTTATTTCCTTAATGTTTTTCCCTGTTTTGAATTTTTATGCATGATAAATTGTTTTATGATCAATCACATCATTTTTCAGCTAGAATACCGTCAGCAGAGCAACCTTTTGGCATATTGTCGTTATTTTTCTTTTTTTTCATAACTTATCATCAATTCAATGCGTCCTATATTTTATTCATAACTATCTTTATATACTCTGCTCTCATTATAACCATAACTCTCGTCATCCTATCATTGATTTGTGTACTCTACTGTTGTATTGTTCATTCCCTTGTCTTGCCATCAGCTCAACACCTTTCATATGGTTTATGGGCATGGAATCTCTTTTCCAATTGGAGAGGGAAATGTATGCATTATGGGATAGCATGCGCTATGATTACTGCACTCTGCCGTAACTTGTTGATTTGATAGAATATTCGTATTGCATGTATACAAAATTTTTTCTCATTGAAATTTTTGCATGCATTTTATCTGTTGCTATTCAAAACTAACCCTATGGATTCAAGAACATTGTATGCAAAATAGTGATTTGTTTATAGGAGAACAACAAGTATGGGGCAGAACTCTATTCACAGCATGACCACACTATTGCAACTAAGAGACGTGGCTCAAGCAACTTGCGAACACGAACAATTCTTCAGACATCATGTGCTTACCTGGATTCCACCTTTTGCATCACCTTCAGCACCAACTTTGCCTACATCAGCTTCAACAACTGCCAACACATATATATCATTCCACATTTTTCTTTTGGAGGTAAAACTTGAGGTAAAATAGCATAATTTTTTGATTTATTACGAATTTAGGAGAATTTCATGAAACTCCATTTTGAGCATTATTTATCATCCTTCATTTCATAGTTTTTACCACTTCCCATTTTTTAGCGGCATATCATCTTTCGGTTTGGGGGAGTGTCACTTTCATTTATTTCTTTTTATGACCATGTCATTCATATTCTTTATCATCCATTTATATTCTTATTCATTCTCAACACCTCCCTTATTCCATGTTGTTTTACACCAAGCATAAAATTCAACAGATAGTAGCAACCACCTCTCTTTGTTTTCTAGCATCACATGAGGGCATGCTAATTTTTCAAAGAGGGGGAGGAATTGCTACACATGATGGATGTTTTCTATTTTCTTTCTCATTTAAGGCATGCAATTTCAGTCATACAATTTCAGTGTAGAAATTGATTTCCATAATATTTTTAAAACTATGAACTCAATTCTTGTGATCTCTAGGAAACACAGACATACTATTAAAATACACATACCTAGATAAATTCAAGATAAATTGGTTCATAAAATTTCGGAAATCATGCACTCTCACCTACAACCATTTTGTTTATATCTCATGATCCGTGCATCACAACGATCTGATTTTTGGATCATAAAGGCATTCATATATTATAAATTTACTTGCCACATTTCAACAAAAGCTGGTTTGTAGTTTTTGGGAAAATGGTTAATGAAGGTTGTTGTCATTTATATCATATTTTGATGCAACTTCATTGTTATGCCTTCATCAAGATTGCTAAAACTGAATATTCATTAAGTGAGAAAGAATTCATTTGTTCTATCCATTTCATGAGCTGAGATGAACATATTTTTTTTATTGTTTGTTAACACATGGTTTTTGTCTTTGGGTTGCATGAAGACATGCAATATATTCAGTTTTCGTTGCATGAGGACATGCAACATATTGAGTGTGGGGGTATGTTGGGCCGTTAATATGCCATTATTATTATCACTTTTGAACACTTATCCCGCCCATTTCCACTATTCTTCATCGTATCATTTGTTATAATTTATCATTTAAATCCATTTTATAAATGATTTATGATCTTATGGATGAATATTATTTATTCTCATTTATTTCTAATAAATTGATGATTATGAATGATTTTATCAATGATAGTTTCAATACATTAGTTGTAACATTATTTACCATTTTTAACCTCCAAGATAATTTCTAGATTGAAGATTTGACCATTAAATTTGCCAACTCAGAAATTCGCTGGAATAAGAAGTGACAGTTTTGCGGTTAAGATTTTGAGCAAATGAAGAAGAATTTGGAAAATCTGGAACATGGCTTTTGTCCAGAACAGACCCAGTTAAATTTACTGAAGAATGGTTTGCCCAAATTCGGCTTGTACTGAGAGAAATGGAGGGTTCTTTGAGCACAATTTTCTCAGATTTGCTCTTGCGGCCATCCTCCAAATCTCAGCTGCAAAGCCAAATTCGTCTTGCTTTTGTTGAGAGATGAATGGAAATATATCTTCTTGTTGATCAATTGGTTGGAAACAATCCAATTTTGTAATACAAATCATGTTGTACTTATCTTTATTGTAACTTCTCTCTGATCTCTCTATTTAAATGAAAACAGAGATCAGAGATAGGGATGACTTCAGGATGACTTTGGGGATGGAGAATTGAGGATTCAAGATTGGAGATTCAAGAATGATGATGGATTATTCATGATAGGATAGGGATTGTTGAATTTCCATTGTAATTATCAAGCTTTTGCTGTTGTAATGATTGCACAATTTGATGATTAATATATGATTTGGGAGTTGCTGCTCATTCTTCTCATCTGAAGTAGCCCAGCAGCATCCGATGGCGGCTAAGGGCCCAGCCACTGGTGGATTGTGCTGCTGTTGTATATTATATCTTTAGTTCATGCATGGTTTGCTTATCATGCTTTATTCAGTAATCTGGTATGTTTTGTTATTTTACATCATGGTTCTGTTATATTTGATTTATGTCCAACTGATCAATATCATTCTCTATGACAGGAATGTAGTATTGATTCGTCTTAACTTGGTAACGCATTGCTGTTCTTTTAATCATTGATATAACGTTGCTGATCCTTACAGAATGTTATTGATGTTCAATTACAGCGTAACCATGTTGTGACCTTCATAAATTGGTATTCCTGAATTCATCTTAGAGAATATATTTCCTGGCGATTGTTGAATCTATTGACGTTGCTATTCCATTACAAAATACAGTCGTATTCTTTATAACTAAGACCGATAATTAGATTACCATATCAGATTACTATTAAGGTGTGCCGTGTGTATTTATATTTGACTTTCCAGCATTGTTTCATATTCCATCATTAATCAATGCTGTTCTATTTCCTTGTGCTGTTCGATTTATTCTTAGAGTAAAGATTGCTATTAATTTGGCTTTGCTGTTGTTCGTTTCCATTAATTAAAGTTTGTTGTTCAGATTCCTTTAATTCTAGTTTGCTGTTCCATTTATGGCCGTTCCATTTTAGACTTGCTGTTCCATTTCCTATTTGCTGTTCTATTTTACTTTCTGCCATTCCATTTACTTGTATTTGTTGCTTTGGTGTGAGAGAAGGTCTAAGGCTGTAGTGAGCCTCAGCAGTCGCTGCCTAGCTCCCAGACCTATGGTCCATGCTCTAATTTCCTTTCCATCAGTTTCTAAAGGGATGGGTTATCGCTTCCGCACCCTTGACTGATAAGTTGCCTTGTGTGATTTTATCCTTTTGAAGCAATTTAGTCATAGTTTAGCATCCGTTTACTCTTGTATTTTCTGAACGCTGTACTGCTAAACATTACTCTTGAGTAAATAGCCGCCTCAGACTGAGTACACTCTCGAAATAAAAAGTCATCCCTGGGTTGATAATTAATGTGAAGTTAATTAGGAGTTTAAAAGACACCTTTTTATCGGTCCACAATTTTATATTTGTTTTCCTCAGGAAGCACTTTTCCAATTGAACAAGATTAGGGGAAAAAGGTGGTAACATTTCGTAGTAATAAAAATCATTAATCTCATTCCTTTAGAACATACACTTGAGTTCACCACCAAACTCGAGGAAAAACTATTTATCGTGTGACTAATAACTAGTATGGAAGGCAAGAAGTTGCAAATATATTCAATTTGTCTATAATACACATCTATTCAATAGGAAACAAAATCGTTGTAGAATAGTGACATTAGCAGAAACATTTGTACTTTTCCTTAGTACAATAAGGTATGTCTTATGGATCTATTTTAAGAGGTTTTTGCATTTCTATTGAGGATGCAAAGCATCAAGTTCCTAAGAATATGAAAACCATTTTACTCCTAAGTACAAGAAAAACTGAAGAAGCTAAGTTGACAGGTTTTAAATTTGAATTCTAGTTGCTACTAAATTGCTAATAAACTATGTTGCATGGGTACATCTAAGACTTATACTTCTGCACTGAAATTATTTAATCGTGCCTATATACAACTCCTCTATACAAAGCAAACTCACCCTTTTATCTATACGGAAGAACAAGAATACACATCGAAATGAGTGTTTTACCCTAATGGCTTTCACCCCAACAATGTAGATAGGTGCAACAACTGGAATACTTCAAGAACAGTCACATGAATCTTGTTTGTCAAATTGAGAGACCACGCTAAAACATTAGATTTGATTATCAGATTCTTTTCCTTTAGCATCGTGTATGGATGTAATCATTAGAATCCTCATAGCATGCTGGTCCTTAGGAGTTCAATTGGTATCTCTCTACTAAATGTGTCATTCTAAAAATCCTTATTTGATATGTTCTCTTGAGATTTAGGATTTGACTCGGGACCCAATGGATTTAATCCAAGGACCTCCCACCCCATCGGATGACTTTCATGCATACTACCAGAGACAGAATGTATATATGGATCGAGATCTATAAATTGTACCATACCATCATCCATACATGATCCATTGAAACCACTTTTGAGAAAACAAGGACTAGTCAAAGAACTATTCTTATTGTACACAAGTTCTCCCTCGCCACCAGAATATATAGATGATGAGTCACCATTATAATCAAGAGAGCATAAATTAAACCTAATCCCTGAGACACAACCATCCTGATCATCCATGCCATCATAAGTACAATCATTACAAGGTGCAGGGTCCAAACTCTCGACATTGTCCTTCTTTTGCCTTTTCCATCTCTTCACAGAAGATGTCCCGTCATCCTAAAAATCTTCTTCAGCTCTTTCAGAGTGTAAGAAAATCCACAATTTTCCATCTCCATAAGATTGCACACAGGGATCGCGCTCCTAATGCAGGCAATCCAATACTCCACTAACAACATGATTAACTTGTGCATCTAATATATCTTCTACAATGTACTTAGAATCCTTGATAAGTGTATAAACATCTTCCCTTGTGCTAATTCTCCAAGGAAATCTAGCAGCTGCATTTCTCACAAGGCATAGTATTATCACATGAGGGGGCCTATCAGGCTTCAACATAAAATGGTCTCGAGCCTTTGAGGTAGGTTTTCCACCACATCTCGTTAGTGGAGCAACAACTGCCTTATGCCCATCTACATCAATGTAAGAGAAGGCTCTGTCAGGAACAGAGTATCGAAGAACTTATTCTCTACGAAAACAAGATCTCATATCAACAAAACTTGGGGTGATAGTGATTGAACTTTTATGAGCTCTCAAGTCCCAAAATATTTCCTTTTCATCTATACATGTTGGCATTAATGGTGTTGGTGGGGTAGGCAAAAGAACAATCAAATGCTTCCACCAATTTTAAAAGCATATTTTGAGAAATGACCCATGCTTCTCGAGAACTATGGACATCCATGGACTCGTGCATTAGGGAGCTAGATACCACTTGACCAATCCATGACCACCTCTTGGTAGATTTATCATAGAATGCAAGGGGCTTCCAACCCTTGACTCCTTGAGTGTTGTCTTTGAAGAAAAAAGTTTTAATTCTCCACGAACTAGACCTTGAAGAGGATCTTTTGTTTCAAGGACACAAGGATCCCTCGATTCATTTACACTTGCTTGAAAATTTCTTAGAGAGGAATAGAGGATGGGCTGGCTTGTCTTTCACATTTTAGATAACTAGGTTCTATACCTCTTTTATACATGTTAGGATGGCCATCAAGGTGGCAATTTAAGAAAACACAATTTTGATCCTCAGCCTTCCCATTAGAAGAAAATGCGAACTGACCCTCCTGGTTTGAGCTCTCTCTCTCCCCATCACTTTTTTTAGAATGATTGACCACCTCTGAAATATCTTCTGCAGAGGGGAAAAGAATAAATTTTCTAATGACAGAGAGAAAATGTATAACAAAGAATGAAAAACTGGAAGAAATCGATGGGATAACCATAGGGGGGAGCTTCTTTGAGGGTTTTTTTGTCTCAGGTTACTTTATCAACTATAATAGCTTATTTGGAAGACAAGGTTGCTAAGGATACAATACTATCCTCCTTCACTTATTTCTTCCCATGCTTACCATCATATATCTGTTGGCAATTGGGCCAATCACTATTATCCAAAGCATTTAGCTCTAACACCCTACCAAGGATTTTCGCATTAGCTTTTACTTTCCTTGCTTTTTTATTTCCAAGCTTGAATTCATCTCCATCCAAACACATAAGGGGTTGGCACTACTTTAATTCCATTAGACTCTTCCATCCTATTGGCTTGAAGGGGCTTGACCCAGGTTCAGCGTTAGTTAGCCAAATAAATCCCTACACTACTGGCCCTTTCGGCATCAACCCATGGAGAGTGGACTGAAGTATCACCTGAAGCAGTATGGGGGGATGTTGGAACCAAGTTTCCACACCCTGATATGGCTGTGATGTCATTGGATTCCTTCTATCCCTGCTCTCACACAAGTTGCTTCGCTCTAGGGCTTGCAAGAGTAGCCCTCTATTCCAGCCTTCAATACCTCCCCGAAAGGTTACGATCAACCTTCGTGCAACTCTAACCTGTTGTTGAGGTAATTTCGTGATGCTAAGGCAGTGTGCTGTGCAGATTCCCCAATTAGTCTAAGTAACTTGCTGATATGATAATGAGATCTAAGATGATTAATAAGGTTTTACAAACTCATGTGCATGGATTTGTCTATGTTATTTTATGCAATGGATCGATAAGATTGTGAAACACACAGACAATGAAGAAATAAACAAAACATAATATAACACAACCCAACAAAGGCAAGAATATAACACAACCAAACAAAGGCAAGAATATAACACATCTAGTAATGGTTATGCTTCCACAACCATAAGAAGATCATGATGAAAAACATGAAATTCTAGTTCATAAACGTCAACTTCTTGTGGATTGATTTGATCCACTCTCTTATGTAGAATCGAGTGTTTTACAGGGATGTTTTAAATTGCAGCCATTCCTTCTATAATTAGGAGATTCAATATTGAAAAGATTCACTTTTTTAGGCTCTGTTTTAGAATAAAAACTATAATCCATATCATTAAAACACTCCTCTTGCAAAGTATTTAAAATATTTTCCCTTAGATGAAATAGAGGAATAGTCATACTAGAATCCTCCATAAATATAACTAAATCCTTGAAAGCCATGTTTCCATACATTTGATCATTTCAACTTGGGAAAGGGGATTTTTTCGGGAGGACACAGAGAAATTTTAGCATGCTCTTGAGATCCTTCAAATTTTCTCTTCAAATCACCTAAAAGATGTCAAATAGAAAGCTAAGGGTATTGCTAAAACATTGAGGATGAAATTTGAACACTGATTGAACTGGTACTTGCAAATCAACAAGCTTCATCGATCCTATTAACATGAAAGGCAATTTATTTTGCAATGGATTAAAAATTGAGACCACAATCTTGTCGAAACCATTAACAAATTCCAAATTTCAATTCCAAATTCATGCCCAATCAGTATGATAAGCTTCATGTTAGAAGTAAAGCCCATGTTCTCCTTCCCTCATACTAATTCTTATTATGAAAATAATATTAACGACAACCATATTCCTAGTCTAGGTCCCTTTTCATGTACATTGGTAAAGGCCTTAAGAGTTTTATTAGTTTGGTATGAAATAAAAGTCATACCAAGCTACCAGGTGGTACACCTTGGAGCATATTCAAGCTAAGCTTCCCCAACCAACAAGATAGTTGTTCATCATAAAGCACTCTTGAAAGGGGAGGTTTGAGCTTGGAAGGAATCAGAGATTGACTAAGTCTATTAACTGAATAAATTGTGTCTATGAGAGCATTCAAGGAGATCTTAAGTATGTTCATCTTGTACTCATTGTATCAGAGGTGCAGAGTTGCATATAATCATAAGTGTAGGATATTCAATGTAGTGGTGACTTTTAGTCATCCATCATAATGAAAATTTGGTGTTGTATCATAGATAGGTTTATCGCATAATTCCTATTTAGCCTAATAGCATACTGGTTTAGAGCACTAGTTATCTGATAACATATTGGTTTCCATTTTGCTAATTTAGGGAACAATTCCTTGTAAGTAAGGAGGAAGCAGTGAGAATAATAGTAGGTGACAAATGGCAAGTGGGAATGTATCATAGTGTATTTGCAAACATCTAATTGTAACTCCCATGTTTAGGAGACAAACAACCACCAATGATCCCATTGCTTTTTCCATAATTTACTCCATTAATTGAATTCATTATATTTTGGACTTTATTTACTACAATGTATTTGCATTTCTAGCATTTCTCTTTTGTAGTATTCCTTTTATTTTTTAAATTCGACTTATATTACTTCAAGGAAAAGGAGCAATTAGCAATTAGTTATAGCTGATATAATTATCTTATTTTCGTAAGTCTAATCATCTTTGTTTGTAAGAACATATAAGATATTGCAAAAAACCTTTCCATCTTTTAGCAATAGTTCGACCTATTGTCAACTGGTTAGCACAAGCTAATGTGCATATTTTACCCATCCGAGCTAATGTGAGTTGGGATGATTTGAGGTTGGTAACTTAAGTTCCTTTTTCCAATTGAAACAAGAAAATGTTATTTTGGTTGCTATTATCAATGACCATATATGCTAGTTTGTGCTTCATTTGATAGTTCTATGTACAAAGAGCTTCCTTGATGCTGGCAAGGTTATATTTGTGCATTAGCATCAAGTGTGGATCAATGTAGCTGGGATTTTTGACATCAACCTTTAAGTCTCTAACCTCTCAATAATGCTTAGAGAGGAGGTATTTTTCCTTTTGGAGCTCTTCGTCCTAAATGTTTGACATTCCTCATTTGAATGGGAAAGCTTCCTATGATAGGTGCCATATTTGATATTTCTTCTTCCCACAGTGGGTAGAGTATATGGAAAAGGTTTCTCCTTTGTTCTACCTAAAATTGTTGGGCTGAGTAATTAGTAGAAAGACAATGAGAACGAAATTCCCTTTATCTAAAAGAATTGAATGGTCTTATGTAACTTGGCTTCAATCTTGGAACCAATTTAGATAAAATGATCCAAGGAGGAAATAGAATAAACTCTAACTTATTTCTAATACTAGGGAACAACCCAAAAACTAATTTATTGTAGAGGGTATATTTTGGGCCCTTTGAGACTCTAGCTTGAGATGGGAGAGAGATCTATATTTAGCTCTCCATTCCTCTAAATATCTGGCCTGCTTGGGTCACTCTGGTCGAAGGAAATATTGAGACTTTAGTTCCAACATTTCAGGATCATACATAGGAAAAATTTTATTCTAGCCATCATCATGAGTGTTGTAGACAGGGGGTTGTATTATATGGGAAATTAAGGCTACCTGAATATAATTTGTAGTTATGGGAACAACCTCCTTTGAAGATCAATTATTATAACTATGAATAGTAAGAGAAAAACCCAGAGATGACTCTACTCACTGTGTAGTTAATCAATTATGGGTTTGTATAAATCCTCTTATATGCTTGGATATTGGTTAGTTCTTCCAATATGACAAGACTATTTATCTTCTATAAGGATGCCTTCAACAAATGGAATGGACCTTTCTAACTTTGTCTCAAATGGTTCACAAAATGACTTGATAATATGATCAACCTTCTTTTCTTCCTCATCAGAGTCCATTTCATATGTAGGATGACTGTCAAAGAAAAAAATATAGGATCTTGCACTATTTTGTTCAAACTTAATAGGTAGTGTTGATTAAAGATGCACATCATTATGGGTGGCAAACTTTCTACCATATTCAAAACCACAGATAAGGGTGTTGGTCTCTTGAAGCTTACGGGATATTCAAGATTTCCCTTCATTAATGAGTGCCTTATTATTCTCGTTCTCAAGGGAACTAGAACTATAGTCTTGTCCACTATCTCCATCTACACTCAGGATTTTGTCATATGTTGGTTGAATTTCAATTTTCATTTTTTGCAAAATATTACCATCTTTTAGCAATAGTTTGATCTATTATCAACCGATTAGAAGAAGCTAATATGCATCTTTTACCCATCTAAGCTAATGTGAGTTGTGATGAGTTTAGGTTGGTAACTTTAGTTCCTTTTGTAATTAAATCAAGAAAGGTTATTTTGGTTGCCATTATTGATGACCATATATGCTAGTTTGTGCTTGATTTGACAGTTCTATGTACAAAAAGATTCCTTGTTGATGGCAAGCCTATCTTTGGGCATTAGCATTGACTGTGGATCCATGTAGTTGGGAATCCTGACATCAACCTCTACATCTCCAACCTCTTTATAATGCTTAGAAAGGAAGTACTTTTCCATTTGGAGCTCTTTGGCCTAAATGTTTGACATTCCTTATTGAAATGGGAAAGCTTCCTATTATACATGCCATATTTCTTCTTCCCACAATGGGTGGAGGATATGGAATTGGTTTCTCCTTTGTTCTACCCAATATTGTTGGGCTGAGTAATTAGTAGAAAGAAAATGAGGATCAAATTACCTTCATCTAAAAGAATTGAATGGTGTTATGTAACATGGCTTCAATATTGGAACCAATTTGCATAAAATGCTCCAATGAGGAAATAGAAGAAGCTCCAACTTATTTCTAATACTAGGGAAGAACACACAAAATAATTTTGTGTAGAGCGTATATTTTTTGCCCTTTTAGAATATACCTTGATTTCAGAGAGAGATCCATATCTGGCTCTCCATTCCTATAAAGATCTAGGCCCCCTTGGGTCATTCTGGTCGAAGGAAATATTCAGACATTAGTTCCAACATTTATGGATCATACATAGGAGCAGCTTTATGCTAGCCACCAACATCATTGTTGCAGACAAGGGGTTGTTTTGGATGGGAAATTAAAGCTACCAAAATATAGTTTTGTAGTTACGAGAACAACCTCCTTTGAAGATCAATTATCATAACTATGAACAATAAGAGAAAAACGTGGAAATGACTTTGCTCACTACGTATTAAATCAATTATAGGTTTGCAGAAGTCCTCTTGTATGCTTGGATATTGGTCAGTTCTTCCAATATGACAAGACTATTCATCTTCAATAAGAATTCCTTCAACAAATGGAATGGACCTTTCTACCTTTGTCTCATATGGTTCATAAAATGGCTTGATAATATAATCAGCCTTCTTTTCTTCTTCATCAGATTCCATGTCATATGTAGGATGATTGCGAAAGAAAAACATATAGGATCTTGCACTTTCTTGTTCAAACTTAATAGGTAATGCTGATTGGAGGTGCACATCATTATGGGTTCCAAAGTTTCTACCATATTCAAAATCATAGATAGGAGTGTTGGTCTCTTGAACCTTAGGGGGCCTTCAAGACTTCCCTTCATTAATGAGTTTCTTATTACTCTCATTCTTATGGGAACTAGAACTATAGTCTAGTCCACTATCTCCATCTTCACTCAGGATTTTTTCATATGTTGGTTGAATTTCAATTTTCAGTTTTGCAAAATCTTGTCATCTTTTAGCAACAGTTTGATCTATTCTCAACTAATTAGCATAGATAATGTGCATCTCTTACCATCCAAGCTAATGCGAGTTGTGATGATTTGAGGTTGGTAACTTAAGTTCCTTTTCCAATTGAATCAAGAAAAAATTATTTTGGTTGCCATTATCAATGACCATATATGCTAGTTTGTGCTTGATTTTACAGTTCTATGTACAAAGAGCTTCCTTGTTGATTGCAAGGCTATCTTTTGGCATTAGCATCATGTGCAGATCAATGTAATGAGCATTATTGACATCAAGCTCTAAGTCTCCAATCTCTCAATAATGCTAAGAAAGGAAGTATTTTTCCTTTTGGAGCTCGTTGGCCTAAATGTTTGAAATTCCTCACTGGAATGAGAAAGTTCCATATGGTAGGTGCCATATTTCTTCTTCCCACAGTTGGTAGAGGATATGGAATTGGTTTCTCCTTTCTTCTACCTAATATTGTTTGGCTAAGTAATTAGTAGAAAGAAAAAGAAGATGAAATTCCCTACATCTCAAAGAATTGAATGGTCTTATGTAACTTGGCTTCAATCTTGGAACCAATTTGCATAAAAGAATTTAGTGTAGAGGGTATGTTTTGGGCCCTTTTAGAATCTACCTTGAGTTGGGAGAGAGATCCATATTTAGCTAGCCATTCCTATAAATATTTTGTCTCCTTTGGTCATTCTAGCCAAAGTAAATATTGAGACTTTAGATCCAATGTTTCTAGATCAAACATAGGAACAATTTAATGCTAGCCATCAGCATTTGTGTTGTGGACAAGGGGTTGTTTTATATCAGAAATTAAAGCTACCCAAATATAATTTGTAGTTAGGAGAACAAACTCCTTTGAAGATCAATTATCATAACTATGAACAATAAGAGAAAAACCTATAAATGATTATGCTCAATGTGTAGTTAATCAATTATGTGTAGGTTTTAACCCCGTATGGAAATTACCTACATAAGAATTCTAAAACACAAAAAATAAACAATGTGAGAGCATAACACATAAAACACATATACACAAAGATTTTCCCCTGAGTCCAAAAACTGGGACTACCAACTTGATTTTTCATTATATTTCTTTCAATGTTACAATACATATTTATACATGCTGAAGCATCTAATACCATGGACTGAAAAACCATCACGTCCAAAACCATGGACATAAAACCATCGCATCCAAAACAATGTTCGAAGAAGATACACAAAACCATAGGTAGGTCTGCCCAACCTAATATAGGGTGTAAAACCAAAATTTTCTAGGGTGTTGCTCTGGACCCAATAGAGTGGGGTTACCTGCACCCCTCAAACCCCCTGTGACCCTCACCCCTCCCACTACGAAATCGGCACAACGAAGGGTGGGCTTCGCCCCCTTCTAAACCGCCGGTTAACTACGAGGGCTAGTCGTGGAAAGAATATAACACAACCAAACATTATGGGTTTGAAGAAGTCCTCTTGTATGCCTGGATATTGGTTAGTTCTTCAATATGAGAAGACTATTCATCTTCAATAAGGATGTCTTCAACAAATGGAATGGACCTTTTTGTCCGTGTCTCATATGGTTCACAAAACAACTTGATAATATGATCAACCTTCTTTTCCTCCTCATCAGAGTCGATGTCATATGTAGGATGACTGTCAAAGAAAAAAATATAGGATCTTGTGTTGTTCTATTCAAACTTAATAGGTAGTGGTGATTGTAGATGCACATCATTATGGGTGCCAAAGTTTTGACTATATTCAAAATCATAGATAAGAATGTTGGTCTCTTGAACCTTAGGGGATCTTCAGGATTTCCTTTCATTAATGAGTGTCTTATTTCTATCATTCTTGGGAAACAAGAACTATAGTTCAGTCCATTATCTCCATCTGCACTCAGGATTTTGTCATATGTTGGTTGAATTTCATTTTTCTAGTGCATAAAAAAGGCATGGCATGATACCCCTCTCATCATGTGCTAAGTCTTATCGAGTGATTGCAAGAGTGGTAGAAATTTGTTTCCTACCCTCCTACTAATTCCTCATCTACATTCAGGACCTTTTCTCACACATTGAATCATTTGGAAATATGGATTGTTTTATGGGGGGAATCAAATGAACAGAAATGTAGCATATCCGTCTCCAAGTGTAGCAAGCGAGCTGAGTAGGCTAAGAAACTTGTACAAAACTGTTCCTTGTCTTCTTCAACAGGGTGGTCATTAACACTACGTCAAAATGAGTACTGCCTAGACTGTAGCATCCCACTACTTACACTTCACAATCTGTCATAGGAATAGACCTTTCCTTATCTCTACCACACTCATCATTGACATCAAAATGCAACTTAGGTGTTATATTTCTATTTTTCTCAAACACGGAATGCAATTTTGAGTTGAATGCGAATATATTTATTACCTTCTCTTAGCCTTCTACATGATTTGTTTATCTACACGTTTATGAGGGTGTTAAATTATTGTATTCTTCTTTGCTTCATTTTAACCTAGATTTAGCTTTGCATTTTCTAGCATTTGCAATTGCATTCCATCATTGTACTTGTACTACTTAGGAGAGGCCCTCAGCATTGCTCAAGTTAGGAGAGGCAATTGGAACTCACAGCAGAGGCCTTTGCCCAGATTTGATTATGTCCCTTTTAGTTTCAAAATATAAAACAAAGTTATTCTCAAGAATGGAAAACAAAGATGATTGGTAAGCATATTATTTTTATCCTCCTTCGTTGTTTGGTGTTTGTATTCTGGTGTCTGTTTTGCTTATTCTGCAGCACATTTTATATTTGTTTTCCTCAGGAAGCACTTTTCCAATTGAACAAGATTAGGGGAAAAAGGTGGTAACATTTCGTAGTAATAAAAATCATTAATCTCATTCCTTTAGAACATACTCTTGAGTTCACCAACAAACTCGAGGAAAAACTCATTATTGTGTGACTAATAACTAGTATGGAAGGCAAGAAGTTGCAAATATATTCAATTTGTCTATAATACACATCTATTCAATAGGAAACAAAATCGTTGTAGAATAGTGACATTAGCAGAAACATTTGTACTTTTCCTTAGTACAGTAAGGTATGTCTTATGGATCTATTTTAAGAGGTTTTTGCATTTCTATTGAGGATGCAAAGCATCAAGTTCCTAAGAATATGAAAACCATTTTAGTCCTAAATTGTGGAAATGTAAAGAAAAAAAAAGAAAAACCTCCATACAAAAATGAAAGTACAAGAAAAACTGAAGAAGCTAAGTTGACAGGTTTGAAATTTGAATTCTAGTTGCTACTAAATTGCTAATAAACTATGTTGCATGGGTACATCTAAGACTTATACTTCTGCACTGAAATTATTTAATCATACCTATATACAACTCTATACAAAGCAAACACACCCTTTTATCTATACGGAAGAACAAGAATACACATCGAAATGAGTGTTTTCCCCTAATGGATTTCACCCCAACAATGTAGATAGGTGCAACAACTGGAATACTTCAAGAACAGTCACATGAATGTTGTTTGTCAAATTGAGAGACCACGCCAAAACATTAGATTTGATTATCAGATTGTTTTCCTTTAGCATTATGTATGGATGTATTCATTAGAATCCTCATAGCATGCTGGCCCTTAGGAGTTCAATTGGTATCTCTCTACTAAATGTGTCATTCTAAAAATCCTTCTTTGATATGTTCTCTTGAGATTTACGATTTGACCCGGGACCCAATGGATTTAATCGAAGGACCTCCCACCCCATCGGATCACTTTCATGCATACTACCAGAGACAGAATGTATATATGGATCGAGATCTATAAATTGTACCATACCATCATCCATACATGATCTATTGAAACCACTTTTCAGAACACGAGGACTAGTCAAAGAACTATTCTTATTGTACACAAGTTCTCCCTCGCCACCAGAATATATAGATGATGAGTCACCATTATAATCAAGAGAGCATAAATTAAACCTAATCCCTGAGACACAACCATCCTAATCATCCATGCCATGATAAGTACAATCATTAAAGGGTGCAGGGTCCAAATTCTCGACATTGTCCTTCTTTTGCCTTTTCCATCTCTTCACAGAAGATGTCCCGTCATCGTCAAAATCTTCTTCAGCTCTTTCAGGGTGTAAGAAAATCCACAATTTTCAATGTCCATAAAATTGCACATAGGGATCATGCTCCTAATGCAGGCAATCCAATACTCCACTAACAACATGATTAACTTGTGCATCTAATATATCTTCTAAAATGTACTTAGAATCCTTGATAAGTGTATCAACATCTTCCCTTGTGCTAATTCTCCAAGGAAATCTAGCAGTTGCATTTCTCACAAGGCATAGTATTATCACATGACGGGGCCTATCAGGCTTCAACATAAAATGGTCTCGAGCCTTTGAGGTAGGTTTTCCACCACATCTCCTCAGTGGAGCAACAACTGCCTTATGCCCATCTACATCAATGTAATTTGAGGCTCTGTCAGGAAGAGAGTATCGAAGAACTTATTCTCTACGAAAATAAGATCTCATATCAACAAAACTTGGGGTGATAGTGATTGAACTTTTATGAGCTCTCAAGTCCCAAAATATTTCCATTTCATCTATACATGTTGGCATTAATGGTGGTGGTGGGGTAGGAAAAAGAACAATCAAATGCTTCCACCAATTTTAAAAGCATATTTTGAGAAATGCCCCATGCTTCTCGAGAACTATGGACATCCATGGACTCGTGCATTAGGGAGCTAGATACCACTTGACCAATCCATGACCACCTCTTGGTAGATTTATCATAGAATGCAAGGGGCTTCCAACCCTTGACTCCTTGAGTGTTGTCTTTGAAGAAAAAAATTTTAATGGTCCACGAACTAGACGTTGAAGTGGCTCTTTTGTTTCAAGGACACAAGGATCCTCCGATTCATTTACACTTGCTTGAAAATTTCTTGGAGAGGAATAGAGGATGGGCTGGCTTGTCTTTCACGTTTTGGATAACTAGGTTATATACCTCTTTTATACATGTTAGGATGGCCATCAAGGTGGCAATTTAAGAAAACACAATTTTGATCCTCAACCTTCCCAATAGAAGAAAATGCAAACTGACCCTCTTGGTTTGAGCTCTCTCTCTCCCCATCACTTTTTTTAGAATGATTGACCACCTCTGAAATATCTTCTGCAGAGGGGAAAAGAATAATTTTTCTAATGACAGAGAGAAAATGTATAACAAAGAATGAAAAACTGCCAGAAATCGATGGGATAACCATAGGGGGGAGATTCTTTGAGGGTTTTTTTGTCTCTGGTTACTTTATCAACTATAATAGCTTGTTTGGAAGACAACTTTGCTAAGGATACAATATTATCCTCCTTCACTTATTTCTTCCCATGCTTACCATCATATATCTGTTGGAAATTGGGCCAATCACTATTATCAAAAGAATTTAGCTCTAACACCCTACCATGGATTTTCGCATTAGCTTTTACTTTCCTTGCTTTTTTATTTCCAAGCTTGCATTCATCTCCATCCAAACACATAAGGGGCTAGCACTACCTTTAATTCCAGTAGACTCTTCCATCCTATTGGCTTGAAGGTGCTTGACCCAGGTTCAGCGTTAATTAGCCAAATAAATCCCTACACTACTAGCCCTTTCGGCATCAGCCCATGGAGAGTGGACTGAAGTATCACCTGAAGCACTATGGGGGGATGTTAGAACCATGTTTCGACATGATGATATGGATGTGATGTCATTGGATTCCTTCTATCCCTGCTCTCACACAAGTTGCTTCGCTCTAGGGCTTGTAAGAGTAGCCCTCTATTCCAGCCTTCAATACCTCCCCGAAAGGTTACGGTCAAAGTTTGTGCAACTCTAACCTGTTGCTGAGGTAATTTCGTGATGCTAAGGCAGTGTGCTCTGCAGATTCCCCAATTAGTCTAAGTAACTTGCTGATATGACAATGAGATGTAAGATGATTAATAAGGTTTTACAAACTCATGTGCATGGATTTGTCTATGTTATTTTATGCAATGGATCGATAAGATTGTGAAACACACAAACAATGAAGAAATAAACAAAACATAATAGACAACACATAACACAGGAAATTTAATAAGGAGTTCACCTAATACTCCTGGGCTACATCTCCTGGTCCAGCCTTCAGTGGTGGCCTCTCTATTTGTCTTCAAGTAGAGTTTTTACAATAGTATGATCTCAGTTTGAGACTTAATACACAACAGATGCAATATTAGGAGTTTGCTTGAACCTCTAAAGCTTTCTATAAGTACATAGACCCTTTAAATCACTCTCTATCTCTGTCTCAACTCTATCTTGGTACTGCCTTCAATACTACTTCTCCTGTTTGCTCTCTGTCTGTGGCTTTAAAGCAAATCTGGGCTGCATTTCTCCTTCCCATCTTTCTGCCTCCCGAGCCTTTGTCTGCTCGAATCACTATTCCAGTGTTAAATAATCATGGAATAAGACATGAAGGGGAGGTGGCCACCTATTTGACAACGTAAGAGTGCCTCAGTCCCTTCGAATCCTTCAGAATCCCAAACGCAGTCATTTTCTATTTAACACAGGAAAATGCATGCATAACTATGAAATGCCACCAAACATAATTCCTTTTGGACTTCAAAAGTCCTTAAATCCACCCTATTCTTGTATCAGGTCTGCTTGTAAGTTTCCATCGCATGTTGCAACGACCCTCCTCCAAAGTTCCCTGTTGTATTTTTCATATTAGCGACAAACCCGTTGGGTCTGGTTCATGGGGTCACACATCATGGTTGCTCTAATTGCAATATTGCAACTGCTCATGGCAAGAACCCCCAAACCGTTGTAAGCACTCCTGCCTTCCCCAATAGCGATCCTGTGATTTAATATGCACCGTCGATCTGCGCGCTTGATCGATGGTCCAAATTAACTCCACCAATCACCATCACAAGTGTCATGTGGTATGTGCCGATACCTGATGTCTACCTATGCTGATTGCAATTATCGATTAGATGTGGACCATTGATCAGCTAGATCTGATGGTTGTTATGCATCCAAGGTTCTATGCCTTCAAACTCTATCTTATTCATGGCTTTCTCTAGTTTTTACCTCCCAATAGTGTTTTTTAGCCATTCAAAGGACTCTTGCCATGCGATGGTTTTTATCTTTAGCATGTTTTTGAGAGATTTCAAGACTTAGAGAGTGTTCTTGGATCCATTTGGATCACACCTTCACACTAAAAAAGGCTTTTGGACCACCAAAAGTTGGTTTTCAAGCATGGCTTAAGTGAGGATACAGCTGCCTCACTTGCCCAATCTCTATCCATTTGGCACTACTAGGCTCTAAACCTTTGAGCCCAATCCCAAGGTACTCCACGCCCCCTCTAGGCGTAGTCTTAACCTTCCTATC
Source organism: Pinus taeda (assembly GCA_000404065.3). Taxonomy (NCBI): domain Eukaryota; kingdom Viridiplantae; phylum Streptophyta; class Pinopsida; order Pinales; family Pinaceae; genus Pinus; species Pinus taeda. The sequence continues at coordinate 76,152 of APFE031475514.1, forward strand.
CAAAACTGTATCTTCTTGCATCTCATTGAGGTATTCAAGCAACAATTCATCAATGGAAGGAAATTGACTTTGCTCTTCGGGATATTCAATTAAAGAAGGTTCAAACAGTCTTAATTTTTCTACATTTACCACTGAATAGATGTGCATGTATGCTGGAAAATCAAGGTGGAAAGTGTTGTCACCAATTTTCTCAAGTACCTTAAAAGGCCCATACCTTATTGGCTTCATCTTCTTTCCTTCGCCTTGCATTTTGTCTTTTCTCATATACAGCTAGACTTGATCACCAACTTGGAAGCTGTGCTCCACCCAATGTTTATCATGCCTTGCCTTGTATTTGACTTGGCTCTTTTCAACTTTTCCTACACTGCCTGATGAATTTCATGGATCTATTCAATGAACCTGGTTTCTTTGTCCACATCACTGTTTCCAGCAATTGCTATGTCTTTTTCAAAGAAAAAATCCAAGGGAGACCTTGGTATAAAACCAGAGCAAGTCTTAAAAGGAGATATTTGTGTAGAAGAATGTTTATCATGGTTGTAAGAATGCTACACATAACATAAATATTCATCCCAAAGCTTGGGATGCTTGCTGTAATAACCCATGAGCAACTTGATCACTATCCTATTGACTACCATTGTTTGGCCATCAGTTTGTGGGTGAAAGGTTGTGCTCTTCTTCAGTTTGGTCTCCATCAATTCCAATATACTTGACCAAAACTTCCCAACAAATTGGGGGTCTCGATAAGATGTTATGGAAGTCGGTACCCCAAAATGCACCCAGACACGCTGAAAGAACAACTTCGTTGTTTGCTTAGCTATATTCTACTTATTACAAGGTATTAGAATACACATTTTGTTGAACCTGTCCATAATAACATATAAATAGTCCTGTCCCTTTCTATATTTTGGCAATCCCGCAACAAATTCCATGGAGACACATTCCCAAGGACAGGAAGGAACTGGTAGTGGAGCGTACAAACCTAGTTTTCTATCATTAATCTTACTTTTAGCACACATGGTACACCCTCTTAGATATCTAGAAATTGTTTCATGCATTCTTGGCCAATAGTAGTATCTTTGCAGCTATGCGACTGTTTTTCTTACATCAAAATGACCTGATATCAGAGAAGTATGTGCTTCCCTAATTATGTTAACTCTTTCAGTTTGTGGAATGCATAGCTTTCCCAAAAGATACAAGAGTTGGTCTTTAACATAGTAATCCAATTCTTCTACCTTTTTTCCATTAATTAAAGATGTATATACATCTTTAAAGTCTATATCTTGAGCATATTGTTCAATGTAGCTTTCATGCATGACTGAGTTATGCTTAAGTATAGTAGATGAATTTATGATTGGTGTGGACAACATATATGCAACTTTATTATGTATGCCCTTTTTATATCTGATGACTAAATGAAAGAGTTGTAGGAGACCCATCCACCTATAGTGTCTTGATTGATTCAATATAGTTTTTGAGTGCAAATACTAAAGTGGTTGATGATCAATATGTACAATTTTTTCTTTGCCCATTAAGTAATGTTTCCACTTTTTCACACTAGGGATTAATGCATACAATTATTTATCATATGTAGGATAATTAACTAATGCATAATCAAAAGTTTCATAATGGTAGCATATGGGTTTTCCGTGTTGCATGAACATTGCTCCCATGGCATAGTCGTTGGCATCGGTTTCGATCTCAAATGGTTGTTGAAGATCTCACAATGATAGTACTGGTGTTGTGCTCTTTTTTTCTTTCAAGGTGTCGAAGGCTTTCTGCTATGTGCCTCCCTGCTAAAACACCTTGTTCAATCTTGTTAAAGCATTTAAGGGAGCTACAATTAAGGAAAACTTAGCAATAAACATTCTCCAATACTGTGTTGCTCCTAGGAAGCTTCTAAATTTTGTAGTAGATTTGGGTTTAGGCCAATTTACAGTGACTGCAACTTTAGAGGGATCTATCTTTAATTCACCACCTATGACAGTATGACCCAAATAACTCAAATATGTTTTACCAAATTCACATTTTGATAATTTAATATAGATATTTTCTTTCTTCAAAATATCTAGAGTCTGCTTAACATACTTCAAATGTTCTTCCCATGTTTTACTGAAAACAAGAATGTCATCCAAATATACAATTAAAAAATCATCAATAAAAGGCTTGAGTACATCGTTCATAACTGTCATGAAAGTGGCAGGAGCATTAGTTAAGCCAAAAGGCATAACTAGCCATTCATACAACCCTTGCTTTGTTTTGAAAGCAGTCTTCCATGCATCTTGCTCTGCTACTCTGACCTGATGGTAACCACTATGCATGTCCAACTTGAAAAAGTAAACAGCTTCTTTCAGCTGATCCAATAGATCATCAATGTGAGGGAAGGGATAATGATTCTTGATCGTTATTTTATTCAGTGCTCTATAATCAATGCACATCCTCCACGAACCATCTTTCTTCCTCACCAACACGATTGGAGATCTGCATGGTGATGTGCTTGGTTTTATGAACCCTTTCTCAAGCAACTCCTATACCTGCTTCTTAATCTCAGCATTCTCTAAAGTGGATAACCTATACATTACGATGTTAGGGAATGGAGCATCTTGGTGCAAATTGATATCATGTACAATTTCCCTTTTGGGTGGAAGACCTTTAGGTTCTTGAAATAGGATATCATATTCTGAAACAAGTTTTTCTAAATCATCTTCCTGTTTAGCATCATAACCTTCAAATACATTGGTTTTATCAGGTTTCTTTTCCTTTACAACCATCAATAAAAATTGCTTGCATGAATTTACAATTATTTTCATATGCCCTGAGTTTATGAGAGTATAATTATTCTTGAGTCTATGAGCTCTTACAATATATTCAATTCCATCTTTAATGAGTTGATACTTATTTTCAGCGCTATAGAAAATGGTTTTTCTGTTGTACAAGTAAGGACTTCCTAAAATAATTCCACATATATCCAAAGGAATGATATCTAACTCAACCTCATCTACAAATGCTGACCCAAAAGAAAACCTAAGTTTACATTGTCTAGTCATTTGTAGCTTTGCTTTATCACATACCCAACCTAATGGATATGGCTTCTTGTGAGGTGTGGTTAGTAATCCCAGCTTCTTTACAATTGCTTTAGAAATTAAGTTTACTTGTGAGCCACTATCAAACAAAGTATCAATCTTTTGATGCTTGGAAATAACTCTAATATCAAAAAGCTCATGCCTTTTCCTCTCTTTTTCTTCACTATCAATAGTTTGTGTATAATTACTAGTAGATGCTTCAAAATTTTTACCTATTATACCTGTGGCTGTGATTGTTGTTTCATCGCCTGAGTCTGACCCCAAATCTTTCTGTATAGCAGCAATAGTCTTCTTCTTCTTGCCAGCAAACTTCTTGGGTTTCAGCTTCGGATGCAAAGACCAGCAATGTTCATCAACATGTACATCATTCTTGTAGCGAGTGCATGAAGGTTTGGCCTTTTGTATAGCATTTGCCTTCCTTTCTTTCCATTTTTTATTCCTCTTCTCCTTGTTCTTGCTGCAATGGGTTTTGATGATCCCCCAATCTTTGTGTACACATTCTTGGCTCTAGCCTCTAGATGGGTAGCCTGAATAGGTACCTAGTAGGGTTAAACATGAGAATGGTGTGCCTTAAATAACTATGTAGACCACCTATATACTTCAGCAATGGTTTAGGTGAGTCTAAACAAATTCCTAGAATCAAAGCTCTTTTTCTAAATTCTTGGGTGTAGCTTTGTAGACTTTACCCCTTTAGTTGGCGAAGGGTTTGCCAACTCATCATAGCTTGCTACATATAAGCTAGTGGATATAATTGTTTTTTAATTGCAGAAACAAATTCACTCCAGACAGAAAGAATTTTGCCGTGCTTCTTCAATTCAACTTGTGTCCTGCCTTCCCACCATACCAAGGCAGTTCCTCCGAGGTGTAGACTGGCCAGCTGAATTTTACTCCTATATGAATCAATGCTCTGCACACTATAATACACATCAATCTGTCTAATCCAGTTGTCTAGCTTCTCTGCATTTAATTCTCCATCATATATTGGAAAATCAAATTCAACATCTAATTTAATCAAAGATGTTTTCTTCCTTTTATTTTCAGGGTTGTCAGGAGGTGTGGACAGAGGAACCTCTTTTCCTTTCCCTTTTCCTTCAGAATGGTCATCTATAAGAGATTCTTCTATTCCTTTGTCTTATTTGGAGGTTGAAGAGTCTTCACTCCAACCTTTCTTAAATTCTCGATAAACTTCTTCTACCATGGCTCTCATGGTCATGAAACTATCCATGAACTGAGAGTCTGATTCCAAGTGGTTTTCTTCTACCATTTCCCTCCTAGGATAGACTCTACCAATTTCTGTGTTAGTTTCAACTAGTTCTCCTTCTCCTAATTTGAGCTTTGACCTAGTTATCTTTCACCAATCCAGCACAAGCTTGTCTAACCTTAGTAAACCTAAAGTTTTGATACCACTTGATCTGATAATGAGATCTAAGATAATTAATAAGGTTTTACAGACTCATGTGCATGAATTTGTCTATTTTATTTTATGCAATGGATCGATAAGATTGCGAAACAAAAAGATAATGAAGCTATAAACAAGACATAATAGAAAACACATAACAAAGAAAATTTAAGAAGAAGTTCAGCCAATACTCCTGGGCTACATCTCCTGGTCCAACCTTTAGTGGTGGCCTCTCTATTATGTCTTCAAGCAGAGTTTTTACAATAATATGAGCTCAGTTTGAGACTCAATACACAATAGATGGAACAGTAAGAGTTTTCCTGAACCTCTCAAGCTTTCTTTGAGTACAGAGACCCTCTAAATCACTCTCTCTCTCTATGTCAACTCTGTCTTGGCACTGTCTTCAATACTGCTTCTCCTGCTTGCTCTCTGTCTGTGGCTTTAAATGCAATCTGGGTTGCGTTTCTCCTTCCTGGCTTTTTGTCTCCCAGACCTCTATCTGCCCGAATCCCTCTTCCAGTGTTACATAATCATGCCATCATAATGCCTGAAAGGGAGGTGGCCACCTATTCGGCAATGTAAGAGTGCCTTGGTCCCTTGGAATCCTTTAGAATCCCAAATGTGGTCATTTTCTATTTAACACAGGAAAATGCATGCATAACTGCGAAATGTCGCCAGACATAATTCATTTCGAACTTCAAAATTCCCTAAATCCACCCTATTCTCCTATCGGGTCTTCCTGTAAGTCTCCATCGCATGTCACAACGGCCTTGCTCCAAAGTTCCCCATTGTATTTTTGAAATGTGTTAAAAATCGTAAAATACATTAAAACTAGATTTTTTCGTGGACCTCGAATTTTATGAAATGTTACTGATAAACCCGTCAGGTCCGGTTCATCGGGTCACACATCATGGTTGCTCCGATTATGATATTGCAATCACTCATGGCAATAACCCCTAGGCCTTTGTAAGTGCTCCTACTTTCCTGATAGTGATCCTGCAATGTAATACGGGTTGCCGATCTACGTGCTTGATCGATGATCAATATTAACTTCACCAATCATCGTCATTAGTGTCATGTGGTCTATGCCATCACTAGTGTCATGTGCTCTGCACCGATAACCGCTATCTACCTATGCCGATTGTGGTTGTCGATCAGATCTAGACCGTTGATCGACTAGATCTAACGGTCGTTGTGCATCCATGGTTCTATGCCTTCAAACTCTGTTTTATTCATGGTTTTCTCTAGTTTTTACCTCGTGATATTGTTTTTCAGCCATTCGAAGGGCTCTTGGAATGTGATGGTTTTGATATTTGGCATGTTTTTGAGAGATTTCAAGACTTACAGAGTGTTCTTGGATCCATTTGGATCACTTTCTCATCTCATCAAACAATTATAGTTAACTTCACATAACAGATATTCGTAAATGCATTCAGTTATTCAATGTAATTTCATTCATTCATGCACCATATGAGCATAATAAAGGAAATTCTTACATAACTTATCCAGATGCATCAACAGAACAAAGACATAGAAATTGTAGAATATCTCTCTTTGTTATTATCTTCCAAGTGTTTACAAACTCTGCCTGCCATCTGCACACAGCTACAGGGGTTCACGCACTTGGCTGTAGACTTTTACCCTAGGTCTCTGTGCACTCAACTCCAGAGCCTATGCATACGATACAACCCAAGACTTAGACCTTTTTCTTCAGAAGTAGAACTCTCTTACATCATCGATTATTGTGTGTCGCGAAAACTACTTAGAGCTTAGCTCTTTTTATACAATCCCATGGTCTGCAGACTGTGGGTAGATCTCTTACATCTGCCTTTACTTTACAAAAGTAAGGGTATACTAACCTTTATGACACACGACCCCTTCATGCTCCTTGACTAAAAAACATAGGCTTTTAGCCCCAAAACTTCCGTTGGGGTATCCGGCTCGCAACACATCCTATCAAGGATTTTGGCATCTGCTGCCTTCTTAGCACCTCCCTTCGATGGCTTTGCTCCAACCAATTCCTGGCATGAACGAAATATAGGGTTAACATGCAACCCAATCAATTATTTCCCTTCAGTAAGGATGACAACATCTGCTTTTGATATCTTCTTCCCCATTTTCTTCAATGGCTTCTCCTTGTTTGTCTACTCATGTAAACCATATTTGAATTTCCAACTGATCTATTTCAAACTACCCCAACAAGTATTTATGCATCCTCTTTTAGGTTAGTCTTTGCTCTTTTATGCAAAAAAAAAAAAAATCACCTGACTGCATATATAAACTCATTTAAGCATCGTTGTGAATGCTTGAAACCAGTTTTGTATCACTAATTTCATCAACATATTGATATTCTTCTATCTGAGATAGAAGAATTTCATCTGTCTCACTTTTCTCTAAGTCCTTGAATTTTCTTTGAAAACTTTTTGGAATCTTCGTATGCTCTTTGGGGTTTTTTGAACATACTAATTCTTCAAGCTCATTTTAAATTGATCTTTGATTTCTTTTCTTTTTCTTCCCTTCATCAAATCTTGGGGTATCTAAAGACAAGCTAACACCCAATGCATATCTTCTATTCTGTGCAAGTGTTGACTGAACTTCTGGACACTCTACTTGGTGCTCTTTGAAGGACTATTGAATTGATTTCTTTTCGTTTGCTGAGATCCTCAACAGGTCTTTTGATGATTGATTGATTGCTCCATTCTTTTTTTTAAGTTTCTTCAAGTCTTTAATATAGTCATTTTATTGCTAATTTCTAATAAACTATGTTGCTAATTTCTACTAAATTGCTTATTACTTTAGAGAAATTTTTTGTTCACAATTAATACAAGAGTTGATCGATCTATCACTTACAAGTGAAATGCTGAACAAGGAGAACATCTCTACCAACTTAAGTTATTCATTACAACCTTAAAATCACACACAATTTGATGAGAGATGTTGGATAGATAGGCCATTAGATAGTGATTAGATGTGACTAATACTTAGAGACAGATCTCCACAAGCACAGTCATCCCATGGAAGCTCAAAGACCTGTCTTGAATACAACTCCAACCATTTCCAGAAATTTGGAAGTTCTTTAGGGATCAAATATGTTGGGAGTCTGAAATTATTTGTGCAGCTATTATTCTATATGATAAGACTTCGTGGAAGTTGTGGCGTTGCAAACATGCCCTACTAGCTGCAAAAGATGTAACAAAATCTATTATCTGTAAGAAATTGGAAACTACTATGTGTTCCCACTCCACCTCTTCAGTTCTAGCAGTATCTAGGTTGATTCCTTCTACCTATATTCATACATTCCACACTCTACATTCTCTTTGATTCTTTCAGCAACATGAAATCTCAAGAATTAAATTGATAACAATCCACAGTAAAAAAAATATATACTCAATTGAAACAGAGTATAAACCTACTATATCCACCTACTTCTGCTGTGTGGAAGAACCCTTCCCAGGGGCTATGGATGTGGCTACAATCTTCCCCTTACTTTGAGAGTGAACAGAGAAGAAAATTAATTTCCTAGTTTGGGACATGATCTTACTGCATTTCTTAGCAGAGATTAAAGAAGTGGCAGTAGGTGGGGTTACCTCCGATATCATGTGTTATAATGTATTACCGAAAGAAATTACAACATTCCAAGGCCTTGACTCATACACAACGTCTCACTTTAAGAAGTATGGTTGGATCAATAATACATCACAAAAATCAAGAGGTGCAACATCACAAAATACCTCATCTGTGAAGTGCTTGATGTTGTAGGGAAGGGAACACTACTAGTGGACTCAGAGATCTCATCCTTGGTGAAGCCACCCGATGTTGTATGGTTGTGGGTGTGGTATGGTCGATAGTCCTAGCCACTTCACAACCTCTTCTAAAATGAGGTTCTTTTGGCTCCCACTCTCAACAATGAATTGCAACGGTGAACCCTTCACCCACATATGTGAGTGCAAATGACACTCCCCCTCCTCTGGATCTTGGGGCTCATTCTTATAGATATTGGTGGCAGAAACAGGGGTGTTGGGATCTGCATCAATGATTTTCTTCCCTTCGTCATTCCTCTTTTTGGGTTTTGATTCAGGGTCAGAACATGCATCTCATTCTGAAGCCTTCAACTGAGCCACCAGCGACTGCCTGTCCCGACACTCACTTGTGTTATGGGTGGGGCTCTTATGGAACTCACACCATATTCCCATGTATTTATTTCACTTTGTGGTGTTGTTCTTTTCTTGTGGCTTTGACGGGTTGTCTTGGGTCACCCTGTCTTGGCATTGTCCATTGTTCTTCGGATTCGCAGATCCAAAGTCTCGCTTCTTTTGTTTAAAATTCTACTCAATCTTGATAGTGTATTGGTATCCCGTGCTGAGCGAGGAGATGTCTAGGAACTGCATCTCATATTGGATGTACCTCTGTAGGTAGCCATGGTATTTGAGTACCAAATACCACTCAAAATCCTTGAAACCCAACTTTGTGTGAACGGTATCAAAAATATTGGTAAACTCCGACACATCTTGGTCCCTTCCCTACTGCAACATGGTCCAATTTATGTATTTATCCTCATAGCTTCCGACAGGGTAGTAATGCTCTTGATGACATCCCAGAATGACTTCCAAGTGTGTGTAGCTGAAAAAGAGTGAGGTTGTACTTTCATTCTTCTTCTAGCAGTTGGTTTCCCACCAGTTCTTGACATGCGGGGTGACTTTGAGAAGTGAAAAACTGATCTTTTCCTGACTGGAAAAATCACGAACTGAAAAATATCCTTCTAGCAGATTTAACCATTTATCTACAGCGTCTGCATCTATCTGATCATCAAATATGGTAATGTTGAGGTTAACTTGTACCTTAAAGGATGTGGCACTTCCAAAGTAGCTGCCGAAAGTAAATGCATTGCCCCTGGGTAGCCAGTGAAGGATCTGGGAAAAGTTGTCCATCATTGCATTCCTTTATCACTCGAGGCCTTCTTAGAGCTAGATTTTGATAGGATCTCCTCCACCTTGTCTCTCTTTTCATCTGCCATGGGAGGTCATCAGGATTTTCAAGGTTGGTCTTGCAAAGGTTTGACGAGTTCAAGCCCTAAGCCCTTATATTCTAACCTCATTTGGGACATGCAATTAAGAAAAGAGAAAGAGCAGACCGCTCTGATACCATTGATATGGATTTATGCAGGAATGAAATAGATTATAGAGAACCATAAATACAAAGATGCAGCAAAAATAATACTTCACTTCATCAATGTAAAATATTGAAATATGTTTATAAACAAAAATGGAAATAAACTAGCTCGGGCGATGGTGGCATATCTTTGAGAAGAGATGTGGCAGCTACATGCCTCTGAACTGTGTTACAATGAGGCTCAAAGGCTTATTTATCCTTGAGAAACAATGGAAAACCATAAATATCCAAAAACCTAACACTAGGAGATGAAATGCCAAACTATGGGCCTTGTTTGGGTAAATTGTTACATCAACCCCCCAAGGTCTCCATTTGACATGCACAATACCTCGTTAGAAAGATCTATATGAGGACTACAACTTTTGGGTGACCAAGATTAGATATCAATGCATGTTGGTCCCAGTTTTCCCCAAAAATGTCATTTAGGGCCTCAAAAGGGCTTCGGAAGTTTAGGACCCAAAAAATTGCCAAAAATAATAAATTATGCTACAAATAAGGAAACTAAAAAACTAAAAGAGACAATGGTGGGGGACCAAGTGGAATAGGCAGGTGGCCACCAATATCCACCTGGATCATCAAAAGCTTCCCTTGCGCCGCTTGGATAATATTCTCTGCTTCGACTTCACCCTTGGTGAATTTGAAGAGGGATGAGAAATCCCTTGATCCTTTTGTCATTTCTCAAATGTCTTCAGTGATTTCTATTTCATTCTTGCTTGGGATTTTTATTCACCTCATCTCTGATACCATGTTAGTTTTAGGTATGTTCTATTCTTAGAGCAATTTATTTCAATTTTCACTGCTAGCTCAATACCTTTTTCCAGATTAGCAAACACATTGACATAATAGTCAATGACATATAGAACATAAACATAAATCAGTGAATACAAGCCAAGACAAGAGGACACAAGATGTGGTGCTAGCCAAGGAGAAACCCTAATGTGGGGAAATCCTTGATCAATTCTTCTTATATGTTCTTCAATAGTTTAGCAGAGAGAGAGGGAGATAGTACATATATAACATAAGTCAACACTTTGACATATATAAATAAGAGCATAGATCATCTCTAAGTAGATGTTATATGAGGTAGTTGAGGTAGCTAAACTCAGTTGAACACATGCTGCTTCAACTGATTCTCCTAGGTGACTCCATCGCCATGCATAGTGTTGCACCTCATCATCATGCTACACCTCATTATGTTGCACCATGTTGCACCCATCATCACTATGTTGGACCTCATTACCATGCTACAAACATCATAATGCTGCACCTTATGTTGCACCTTCTGGTACTTCAACATCTTACTATACCTTATCATCTTGTTGCACTTACCAGTGTTGCCACATCCTATACCTCACTATGCCCATCATGTTGCATCTCATTGTAGCATTTAATATCACTATACTATACTAGAAAGTGTTGCGCACAACATGCTACACTTCAATTTGTCATGATGCCCATCATTGTGTAGCAACATTTCACATCATGCTACCCTTTATCATATTGTTATCACCGGATACTTTTGCACCATGATTTCTTGCTGTCGCATTTAACATTCTCCACCAAGCACCATGTCCTTGTTGTCCCATTTACCATGCTCCACCATGATTTCATTTTTTGTTACCCACTCTTAGCATTGTTGTGCCTACACTTCTTTTTAGGGCATGTGTCACTTCCCTCAACCCAACACACAACAAGACTAGCCCTCTAAATGATTGTGGCCTAGTAAAGTAGAGTGCTGCCTCCACATGTTGTTGTTATGGGCATATGGCAACCTCTCAAGTGTACACACAACCCTGTTTTGGAGTGGCTAGGCCTACGACCTACTACAGATCTCTGTGGCACCCTAACAACCCTCCAAAATAGGCTAACCTTACCTCTTGTTGTCCTCAACCAATCCGCAATTCTCCTTTCCTAACTTGGCCTCCATGCAATTTTGAACAATCCTCAAAATACATCCACTGCACCTTCAGCAACTTGACCTTATACCATAGGTTTCTCCCACGTTGTCCAAAAATCTCCTCAGTCTCCTTAATCTACATGCATCTAGGCTTTAGATAGCCAGGTTATGGTAGCGTATGGGGACTTCTTAACTATGGTGAGGGTTGCCTCAAAGAGCGTATGGATTAGGGTAGAATGCAGCTAGACATCCTTTAGGACTACGACTAGGGCATCCTCTTTAGGACTACATCTAGGGCACCCTCCTTAGGACTGCAGCTAGGGATTCATCATCTAGATTTTTATTTCCACTAAAATCGAGAACAAGTGGAGAGAAATCAAGAGTGAAGTGTGTGTAGAAATGACCATCAAGTCAACTCCTTTTATACTAAAACGTTGAGTGCATGTGGGTTATTTGGTTTTTGGCCTACCTTGATGAATTGTCTTATAACACAAATAAATTGATAACTCCATGAATACTTATATGAATCAGATGATCTTGAGATCATTCCTACACCTCTCGGTGAGGGGACTCCAATAAAAATATTAGCTACCATAAATAATCTAAATCGAATGGAGTTTGGCCTTAGTTGCCAATTTTAACACTCCCTCTCAACTAAGGAGAACTCCATCCGCTGATCCATCTGCCAGACTATACTATCTCTGCCAACAATGCCCCCCACTGCTTGGCTTTGCACTGCTTTGCTTTGCTCTACGGTGTTCTACTATGCTTTACTCTTGTGCCTTACTCTGCTTTTCTCTACTGAACCATGAAGAAGAATAATTGATTGATAATGTATCATACCATTCTCCACTGACCCAAAGTCAGTTCTGTATGAAGAGAGTGTGTCATACCACTCTTAATGATCCTAGATCAATTCCAAAAGACAGTGAGTTATGTCACTCTGACTGACCCGAAGTTAGTTTCATTGATCCTAGATCAAAATCAGAGAGTGTCTCAAACCACCCATACTGATCCTAGGTCAATTCCAAGAGAGATTGAGCTATATCACTCGTACTAACCCGAAGTCCTTTCCAGTTGATCTTAGATCAATGGAGGTCATCCTAACGTAGGGAGTACATTAGATACAATGATGCATCCATCAATAGTACTACTATGGTCCCTAACCCCATTTTCCTACTCATTGGAAAAAGGAGAGGTAATTCCCGTGAGTCCCAAATTGCATGGGTAGGATGGCTTAAGAAGAGAACCACTCATCCTATCCATAAGTCGCCATGGGTTATCACATGGGAGGGCTAAACCATTCACCCTGCACACAGTGCACCATTAGGGGAGGGTGAGTCACCATATGGTCACTTGTTTCTTGAAGAAGTACCCTAAGCCTTGTGGAGATCCTAGAGCTCAGTGCATGCATCATGCAAGACCCTCATAAGAGGGTCTCTCAATGACTCCAAGTCATTATGGAAAGTCACAAATTTGACCTTTCCTCGGGGCTTCGACAGAATTTCTGTGACCTGCACATTAGTCCCAATGCGATGGAGCCTTCTTGCTCATTGATGTACCATATCGAAAATAAGGTAGCATCTAATGTCTATACATTGGAGCAATCATAGAATACTAGATTCCTCAACAATTGAATCTCCCTCTGGTTGACAGAGAAGATCACGGTGGTATTCATCATGTGTACAAACAACTCATTGAAGAGCTTCGACAACCAAGTAGCTTCGCACGAGGTCACACCATAGCTATGTATTTGGTCTCAATGGTGATCAAAGAAACCATTTTCTGCTTCCTTATCATCTAGGATATTGAGTAGAACCCAAAGAGAACTAGCATAGAGAAGTGCTCTTGTGATCCTCCCTACTGCCTACCTAATTAGCATAGAATAATCATGTAGCTTCAGATTTTCAACAGTGTATCTCAATCCATGAGAGATTATGCCCTGAAGATATCTCAAATGATTCTTGGCACCAATCCACTGAGGCTCAATCAAATATGAGCCCAACATGCTAACGGAAAAACATATATCTGGACAGAAGTTCACTAAGAACATGAATTTGAATGAGTTTATGAAATTCAGAGGCATTTCCCAAATTTGATCTGGCATCACTACCACATAACTTCTGAAAGTTAAGCTCCATCGTGGAAGTCACGGGCTTACAGTTCACCATTCCAAATCCGTAATCCAACTTCCTCTTACATTTGCAAATGAGAGGATCTGCACCTATCAGAAAGAGGTTGTCCTCAGAAGGTGTCGGTATGAGAGGTCTATCATCCACAACCTTCAAGCAATGGTTTGGATCGGCTTCACTCATAGTGAATCTTGGCTTCATCAGATAGCTATTAATCCTCTCATATCAACCCAAGCCCTCTCATAAAAATTCTCAACCCTGAACCCATGAGTAAAAGCATATTTTAAAGTTCTATTTTCAAACATGTACCTTTCCATTGATGAATGCCACCCTAAATCCTTTGATTTCCATTGCCGAAATGGATGCCAGGTTCTTCTTGCGATTAGGTACATGAAAGAGATTCTTTTTAATGAATCGATTTAACCTCATTCAATTGAGGGGTGACATTCCCTACACGCTTTCCGAGATAGGTGGCATTGACTCCAAGTATAATCCCATGACTGTTTCCATATCTACCAATTATAGGGTGCACCCTTTTAACTGATGAAGTGTCATGAACCATTGGGGTTCCTTTCTTTCTTTAAAGAGTCAACAATTTCCTTGATGACCTGCATTCCTTTGTTCATTGAATATGTCCCTGGAATGATTGTTATCATCATCAAGTGATGTGTCCCTACCATTCAGACACTCCTCATCATAATGACCAAACTTATTACAAACAAGGCATCTGCCTTTCCTTCCACCCTTAGACCTCGACTTCCCATTGAAGTGATCTTTAGGTAGGCCATAAGAAGATACAGATTTATGTAGGAATGCAACAAATTATAGATATAACCATAAATACATAGGTGCCATAGAAATAATAATTCATTTCATTAATGTAAAATACTGAAATATGTTTACAAACATAAATGGAAATAAATTAGCTCAGACGATGGTAACTTATCTCTGAGAAGAGATGTGGCAGCTACATGCCTCTAAATTTTGTTAAAATGATGCTTGAAGGCCTATTTATTGTTCAATAACAATGGAAAACCCTAAAAATCCAAAAACCTAACCCTAGGAGATGAATTGACAAACTATGGTTCTCGTTTGGGTAAATTGGTACATCAACTTCCCGGGGTCGTAACTTTGACGTACGATCTTTGTTTTATGCACACAATACCTCGCTAGAAAGATGTATTTGAGGAATAGAACTTTTGAGTGATCAACATGTGTTAATAACCAATTTTTGTCCCAATTTTACTCAAAAAAGTTGTTTAGGGCCTCAAAATCGCTCAGGAAGTTCAAGACCTGAAAAGCTACCAAAAATAGTAAGTTGTGCTACAAATAAGGAAACTAAAAAACTTAAAGAAACAATGGTGGGGGTCTAATTTGAATAGGTGGGTGGCCACCAATATCCACCTAGGTCATTCCCCCCCCGCCCCCCGCTTAGGAAGAAATGGTCCCCATTGCTTTGAATTCCTCTATGAGATGAGGAAACTTCTACTGAGCTTAGTCCCTGGTGAACTGTTCTACAATCTTTGACGTGTTCAGTAATGGTGGGAAGCATGATCGAGGGTGGTCCACATTGAACACTCAGTGCAAGAAAAGGAATGGGGGAATGTTGTGATCAAAGGCATTTCTTCTCACAACCTTTGTAATAGTGTAAATACCATATCGAAGTGGTCCGAGCTTCCAATGGGCTCTTGTAAGGTGTTATTCTTTTTCTAATGCAACAAGAATTTTTTGCCAACGTGAAACTTGTGTGGCACCAATGTTGATCATTTCACTATTTTTACTTGGCATTATATATAATGGAGTGGCAATATATCAGCCTGTTTGGTAGAGGTGCTCTAGGAGTCAGATCAAATGAATGCTTAACTTGATAGTGCAATGACACCCCTGTGGGTAAGGAGAAGATGTTCCGACCTTATTTCATCATTGTATCCACTTACTTTTGTTGTGTGAAGGAACCCTTCCCGAGGGCCATGGATGTGGCTACAATATTCCCCTTACTTTGAGAGCGAACCAGAAAGTAAATGAATTTCCTAGTCTTAGACATGATATTACTGCATTTCTTCGCTGAGATCAAAGAAGTGGTAGTAGGTGGGTGTTATAGACATATTTGGGCACTACAACACCAATCTTATATGTCCAGAAAAAAAGGGCTTCTAAGTCCCTAAAAGTGTTGTTTCATACCCTAAAGGAACAAGGTCAGCTGATTACATCATCTCCCAGAAGTTCTCCATGAAAAACTGCTTAGAACTGGTCAAAACTGGACCATCTCACCTGCTCCATGGTCAAGGTGTGATGCATCCCACCTAATGCACATGGGGGTTGCGATGCATACTGAAAAGCCCTTCTATAGGGTGCAGTGGGTGAGAGTAGACAAATGGCAGAGACAGCTTGCAAGGTGGACGATCATGGAATCTTCCAGAAACTTCTCCTTTGACACTTGCCTCTCTAAATTCGCCCAGGGATGAGTAAGAGATCATGAAATCTCCAAGTGGAATTGAGAACTATCAGAGAAATGAAACTAATCAGAAACCTAGAAGCTGACTCACCCACCTGCAAACATCTATATATGGATCCCTCATCCTAGAGATCCAGAGGCTGGAATTTTGTATCTTGTAAGGAAGTGTTGTTGGTTTCTCTGTTGAACATCATAGTGTTGGGTGATCTAGCTTTTCATGAGGTGAAGAGGGATTTCATGCTGGGAGGATGGCATTGGGTCAGACCAATGGGTTGTAATCCTCTCTTCTACTACTTCTATCAAGTAAAGCTATTTGAGTTTTCCTCCATATTCTTGTATATCTTTGAATCTGGTATTGATATATGCATTTGTATGGTTAATATATATCTGATCCTATATTGTTTATGATTATAGAGCTCTATTCTTTGATGGTATTATGCTACTTTGACTCTACAGGTGTTCTTTGAAGCGGGACAAGTGAGGAAGGAGTGGCAAATATTTGTCAAAGGGGAGAGGAAACAAGTAAGGAGCCAAGTGAAAGACTAAGGTTGGTACTTTCTGTTTCTCTCTCATCTATTTCTCCTAATGGAAAACACAAGTAACTTTACTTTGTTTGTTTCTAATATAGCTACTTGTCTTAGTGGGACTAGCAGCTCTGAATGGACACTAGTTTTCCCGATAACAAAATGGCGACTTCACTGCAGAGCGAATAGATTGTTTGCTTGTTTCTAGTTTGTTTTCTTTATAAACTACAGAGGGAGCCTAAAGTTAAGCCAACTATCCTTCGAACTACTTTTGCTATGCAACTACAAAGTAGATAAACACTGCTTTAGTCAATCTCTGGGTTAGTTTATGGATTAAACATCTGACTTGCAAACATCCTAAGTGCCCTGGTGGTGGCTCAATTAACCTCATTATATCAGACCCTATGCTTTGTATTTACTGACTATCACTAGCTTAGCCTAAATCCCTGAACTAAGCTGCAAACTGTGACCAAAAACCAAACCTAGTCTCGTCTCTGGACCATCGCACTATCTCCCTGTTAGTGTTTGTATCTTCATCCGTCCGTCAGAGATCAAATCCTCTTGTTGCATTTCATATTAAGTGTCCCACAGAGTCATTTTCATTCCATTAGTTGCATGGATCATTTGACACAAGTGGCTTTCCTATAGTTTCCCTCATGTCATTTACCTGCTAGTTCATTTTTTCTCATAAAAAATCAGATACAATCCTATTTTTGTATTAAACGTTGCAAAAGCCCTTTTAGGGTTTCATGGTCTTTTAGGTCTAGGGTTTCATTAGGGTTTCATCAAAAAATGTGTCAAAGTGTCTAATAAGAAACCAACAGGCCATGAGCAGGTTTAAACATCAATAAATTTTATCGCCAACTATTCAAAATTGTGTTTTTCCTCAAAACTCTGTTTTGAGGAAAAAACAGAGTATTTAGCTTTTATTGTACAAAAATCATGAAAATTTAGTTTTCCTCTTTGTAAATTCCTTCATCTGCACCCTGGTTTCTTTCCTTAACCCCAGAAGCTCCAAAATTTTCAAAACAAGCAAAGCTCAAGTCATTTAGCACATCACAAAACCCAAAAAGAATTGAAAAAGTCCAAAAGCAGAGTTTGAAATAAAGTCATTTGTAAAACATTATGAAAGTGGGTTTGGAAAAAATAAAATTTAAAATCTCATGTATAAATCACTTCTCCAAATGTTTGAAGTTCATTTATACTCCAAGAGCAAAGAGAAGCAAGGCAAAACGATTTTGGTGAGTGAGTGACAAAGTTTGGGTGAAAAATGCACTAAGTTGCTCGATGCGGCGCACTAGGTAGGAGGCACGGCGCACTCACCAGGCGTGGCGCACTAGGCCTTAGTTTGTAGTTCATTTTAACATGGGTGTGACACATAGGAAGGGCACGATGCATTGGGTTGGATGCACGGCGCACACAGCCAGAGAGCCCGAAACTGCTAAAACTTGCCCCAAATTGCCAAAAATCACACAGATTTGCCTTGCAACAAGTAGGTAGAGCCTCCATCATTGTTTTTTATTCAAGTTTGGTGCTATATCATGGTGGTTGATGAATGGTAATTGTTTAAAAAATCAAACCCTACCATTTGAAATTCCAAGAAACTTGCTGCCTAGGGTTTGATTAACTATTTTGCTACCAAGTCTATCATTCCTCCATCACTCCCTTCTCCCATTTGTCCCTCGATTTCATTATTCCCTAAGTTCCCCTACACCCTAAATTCGCTAATCCCCTATCCCAAGTTCCCTTTCCCAAAATCCCAAATGTAAAATTCCCAAACCCTAATCCTATATAAAAACTCCCGAAACATCCCATATTTCCCTAACTAAAATCTATCCCAACAGTCCCTAAATCCCCCACTATTTTTCCCTCCCCTTACAGTCCCTCATTTCACCATTTTCCCTTGGTAGAAAAGGTCAAACACATGATCAAAGTCAGTCCAAGATAGTTTGACATATCAACACCTATTTCTCCAAGACATTTTATGTACGAGCAGACATGGCATCTGATCCTTCATATGATTATGAAGAGGAGACCCAAAGTGACTCACCTACACAGGGACATGCATGTAGGAGGCCTCATAGAGGTGGAAAACATATCAGAGAAGAACCAATCACCCTTGCTGAATTGCAAGCCTGCCCTCTTTCCATCTCTTATTTCCAACATCAGTCATGTTATGAATTTTGTGAGAAGGTTGCTAGCATTCAGTTTCATCATAAGTTGGCTCATTTGTTTGTACTGCATTCACATGGTGATCAAGCCACTCTAGTCGGTGTCACTTTCACATTCACACCAAAATCCATTTCAATAGCAACAATCATACCTAACATTGGAGAGACATGGAACAAGAGGTAGAAAATTGACTGGTAGCATTATGAATTGTATATTAAGCCCGACTTCTTGAGGTAGCTCAACGGAGTGTTTCCTTTTTGGTACCTCAGAGATGAATATGCTCCTTTAATGAAATTGATCATGAAGTATTTCAATTGTGAGCGCTGATTCTCCCATTTGTATGCTTATCATATCAGGCTGCTCATGAATTTTAGCTAGTTACGGATGATGAACATCCCTTACTTCATGTGCCAAAATATCGAAAGGATGACCACTCTAGTGTATCACAAGACCCCTTAGCAGCAGTTTAACAGTATTTATCATTTTTCGCTTATTAAAATTCTGGTTATTCATCAGCTTGGCTTGTAGGGAATCACTTGGGATTATTTCATCTCTCATGAGTTTTTCACAGCTCCTTAAGGAACTTCAGAGGCTTTTCATGAGGCAAGTGGACCTTCTTATTAGCATGAGGGTCATGAGACACAGGTCGCCAGTGTGCCGGTTTTTATTACTTATCAGAAGGGCACCAGGCAGTTGTTCATGGCAGCAAAGCGAGTGTTATCTCCACCTGGGGTCGAAGGGGCCTCGCTTTCGGCATCAGCACCATAGGTTCAAGACAAAGGCAAGAGGAAAATTTAGGATGAGGGGCCTTCAGGTGAGCGGGACTTTATTCTTATTGAGGATGTTGATACAGACATGGGCCCACAAAGCACAAATCTCAAAGAGATCATCCAAGAGTAGCAGACATAAATCAAAGCCTTATCCCTCAGCTTCGAGAGGGCTAAGTGGATTATAAAATACTTCGAGAAAAGGATTAAGCAGCTTGAAGATCAGAAGGTGATTATGGAGTTACAAAACATTCGGGAGAATCGCCAAGCTACCCAAAGGAGGAGGGTGGAGTTCACTTCAGTTGAGCAAGAGATCAATGCTAATTGGTAGTCTTGGCTCGAGCGAGTCAACATCCACTTAGGGAGGCTACTGGACAAGGCTGATAAGGACAAGGCATTGCTGAGACACATGGCTTTTCATTACATGGCAAGGAATAAAGTTTGCAAGGCGCGAATAAGTAATTTAAAGGCAAAATTAAGGAAGGCATCAAAGAGGCAAAAGAGGCAAAAGGAGCATGATCAACTTCAGATATTGGCTGAGGCATCCTTGGCTCAACATAGCTCTTGATAAAGAATGTCCAACCCAAATTTCAAAAAATTTGGAGCAATTTTTTCATTTTGGAAATTTTTTGCACAAAAAACAGAGTTTTCCTCCCTAGGCGTCGCGCCACATGGCGCTCGCTTTTGCTAGGGGGGGTCCAAATCAAAAAAAAGTTGCACTTCTGGATTTTTCATGGAAAGTTATTCTTACCTACCTATGGCCAAGAAATTTGGGCAGGTTTTGAGCCCTCAAAGAGGTCAAAAACACTCAAAAATGACCTCACTGCCC
>APFE031475514.1:103002-214290 GCA_000404065.3 Pinus taeda
TCTAGAGGGAGCGATGGGTGAGAGTAGACAAATGGCAGAGACAGTTTGCATGGTGGATGATCATGGAATCTTCCAGAAACTTCTCCTTTGACACTTGCCTCTCTGAATTCGCCCAGGGACGAGTAAGAGATCATGAAATATCCAAGTGGAATTGAGAACTATCAAAGAAATGACACTAATAAAAAACCCAGAAGCTGAATTACCCACCTTCAAACATCTATATATGGATCCCTCATCCTAGAGATCTAGAGGCTAGAATTTTGCATCTTGTAAGGAAGTGTTGTTGGTTTCTCTGTGGAACATCATAGTGTTGGGTGATCTAGCTTCTCATGAGGTGAAGATGGCTTTCATGCCAGGAGGATGGTGCTGGGTCAGACCAATGGGTTGTAATCCTCTCTTCTACTACTTCTATCAATAAAGTTATTTGAGTTTTCCTACATATTCTTGTATATCTCTGAATCTTGTATTGATATATGTGTTTGTATGGTTAATATATATCTGATCCTATATTGTTTATGATTATAGATCTCTATGCTTTGATGGTATTATGCTACTTTGACTCTACAGGTGTTCCTTGAAGTGGGACAAGTGAGGAAGGAGTGGCAAAGATATATCAAAGGGGAGAGGAAACAAGCAAGGAGCCAAGCGAAAGACTGAGATTGGTACTCTCCGCTTCTCTCTCATTTATTTCTCATAAAGGAAAATGCAAGTAACTTTAGTCTGTTTGTTTCTAAGATAACTACCCATCTTAGTGGGACTAGCAGCTCTGAATGGACACTAGTTTTCCCGATAACAGTGGGGCTACCTCCACTATCCTGTATAATGTATTCCCCAAAGAAATTATAATAGTTCGAGGCCTTGACTCATACACAACATCTTACTTCCACAAGTATGGTTGGCCTAATAATACATCACTAACATCAAGAGGAGCAACATCATAGAATACCTCATCTATGAAGGCCTTAATGTTGTAGGGAAGGTGACACTGCTAGCGGACTTGGAGATCTCGTCCTTATTGAAGCCACTTGATGTTGTACGGTTGTGGGTGTGGTATGGTCGGTAGTCCCTGCTTCTTCACAACCTCTTCTAAAATGAGGTTCTTTTGGTTCCCACTCTCAACAATGAATTGTCGCGGCGAACCCTTCACCCACGTCTATAAGTGGAAAAGACACTCCCCCTCCTCTGGATCTTCAGGCTCATTCTTCTGGATCTTGTTCGCAGCAACAGTGGTGCTAGGCTCCACATCAATGATTTTTTTCCCTTTGTCATTCCTCTTGTTCAGTTTTGACTCAGGGTCGGAACATGCATCTGATTCTAAAGCCTTCAACTCAGCCACTAGTGACTGCTTGGCCCGACACTCACTTGTTTTATGAGTGGTGCTCTTATGGAACTCACACCACTTTCCCGTGTACTTATTTCACTTCGTGGTGTTGTTCTTTTCTTGCGGCTTTGATGGGTTGTCTTGGGTCACCATGTCTTGGCTTTGTCCCCTATTCTTCAGATTCACAGATCCAAAGTTTCGCTTCTTTTTATTAAACTTCTACTTAATCTTGACAGTGTATCAGTATGCCGTGCTGAGCAAGGAGATGTTTAGGAACTCCATCTCATCCTGGATGTACCTGTGTAGGCAGTCACGGTATTTGAATACCAAATGCCACTGAGAATCCTTGATACTGAACTTTGTGTGAAGGGTAAAAAAAATATTGGTAAACTCTGGAACGTCTTGGTCCCTTCCCCGTCGCAACATGGCCCAATCTATGTATCTATCCTCATACCTTTCGATAGGGTAGTAATTTTCTTGATGGCATCCTAGAATGAATTCCGAGTGGGTGCAGCTAAAAAGAGTGAGGTTGTACTTTCATCCTTCTTCTCGCAGTAGGTTCCCCACTAGTCCTTGACATCGGGGGTGACTTTGAGAAGTGCAAAAGTGATCTTTTATTGACTAGAAAAATCATGAATCGAAAAATATCGTTCTAGTAGATTTAACCATTTATCTACAATGTTTGCATCTGTCTGACCATGAAATATGTTAGTGTCAAAGTTAACATGTACCTTAAAGGGTGTGGCACTTCCAAAGTAGCTACCGAAAGTAAATGCATCGCCCTTGGGTAGCAGGTGAAGGATCTGGGAAAAGTTGACCATCATCACATTCCTTTGTCACTCGAGGCCTTATTTGAGCAAGATTTTGATAGGATCTCCTACGCCATTATCTATCTTTTCATTCGCCATGGGAGATCGTCGAGATTTTTGAGGCTGATCTTGCAAAGGTTCAACCAGTTCAAGCCCTAATTTCTTATATTCCGATCTCGTTGGGGACATGCAAAGAAAAATAGAGAAAGAGAACATTGCTCTGGTACCATTGATATGGATTTATGCAGGAATGCAACAAGTTACAATGAACCCTAAATACAAGCATGCAACAAAAATAATACTTCATTTCATTAATGTAAAATACTAAATTATGTTTACAAACAAAAGTGGAAATAAACTAGCTTGGGTGATGCTAGTATATCTTTGAGAAGAGATGTGGTAGCTACATGCCTCTGAACTATGTTATAATGAGGCTCGAAGGCCTATTTATTGTTGAGAAACAATGGAAAACCACAAACATCCAAAAACCTAACCCTAGGAGATGAAGTGCCAAACTATGGGCCCTGTTTGGGTAAATTGTTACATCAACTTCCAGGGATCTCCATTTGATGTGCACAATACCTCGTTAGAGTTATATATCCAAGGACTACAACTTTTGAGTGACCAACATTAGTTACCAGCCCATGTTGGTCTGACCTTTCCAAAAAAATGTTGTTTAGGGCTTCAAAACGGCTCCAGAAGTTTAGGACCTGAAATAGTGCAAAAAATATTAAATTATGCTACAAATAAGGAAACTAAAAAGTTGAAAGAAACAATGGTGGGGGAGCAAGTGGAATAGGCAGGTGGCCACCAATATCCACCTGGATCATCAGAAGCTTCCACTGTGCCACTTGGATAATATTCTCTGCTTCGACTTCATCCTTGGTGAATTTGAAGAGGGATGAGGAATCAAATGATACTTTTGTCATTTCCCAAATGTCTTAAGTGATTGCTATTTCATTCTTACTTGGGCTTTGTGTTAACCTCAACTCTGATACAATGTTAATTTTAGGTATGTTCTATGCTTAGAGCAATTTATTTCAATTTTCATAGTTAACTCAATACCTTTTCTAGATTAGCAAACACATTGAAATAATAATAAATTGTAGATAGAACATAAACATAAATCATCGAAGACAAGCCAAGACAAGAGGACACAAGATGTGGTGCTAGCAAAGGACAAACCCCAATGTGGGGAACCCTTGATCAATTCTTCTTATATGTTCTTCAATAGTTCAACAGAGAGAGAGAGAGATAGTACATATATAACATAAGTAAACACTTTGACATATCTAAATAAGAGCATAGATCATCTCTAAGTAGATGGTATATGAGGTAGTTGAGGTAGCTGGACTCAATTGAAGACACACTGCCTCAACTGATTCTCCTAGGTGACTGCATTGCCATGCATAGTGTTGCACCTCATCATCATGTTGCACCTCACTGTGTTGCACCATGTCGCACCCATCATCATGATGTTGGACCTCATTACCATGCTAACATCATATTGTTGCACCTTCCGGTACTGTGACATCTTGCAATACCTTATCATCTTGCTGCACTTACCAGTGTTGCCTCATTCTGTACCTCATTGTGCCCATCATGTTGCATCTCATTGTAGCATTTAATATCACTATACTCTACTAGCAAGTGTTGCACACAACATGCTACACTTCAATTTTTCGTGATGCCCATCATTGTGCAACAAGATTTCACATCGTGCTACCCCTTATCACAATGTTGTCACTACTGATACTTCTGCACCATGATTGCTTGTTGTCGCATTTAACATGCTCCACCAAGCACCATGTCGTTGTTGTCTTATTTACCATGATCCACCATGATTGCATTTATTTCTACCCCACTCTTAGCATTGTTGTGCATGCAATTCCGGTTAGGGCATGTGCCACCGCCCTTAATCCAACACACAACAAGACTAGTCCTATAAATGATTGGGGCCTAGTAAAGTAGAGTGCTGCCTCCACATGTTGTTGTTTTCGGCATATGACAACCTCTAAAGTCTACACACAGCCTTATTTTGGACTGGCTAGGCCTGCAACCTACTACAGATCTCTGCGGCACCCTAACAACCCTCCAAAATAGGGAAACCTTACCTCTTGTTGCCCTTGACCAATCCGCAGTTCTCCTTTCCTAACTCGGCCTCCATGCAAGTGTGAACAATCCTCAGAATACATCCACTGCACCTTCAGCAACTCAATCTTCTACCATAGGTTTCTCCCACATTGTCCCAAAATCTCCTCGGCCTCCTTAATCTAGATGCAGCTAGGCTTTAGACAACTAGGTTATAGTGGCATATGGGAAATTCTTAACTACGGTGAGGGTTGTCTCAAATAGCATATGGATTAGGGCAGACTATGACTATACATCCTTTAGGATTATGGCTAGGGCATCCTCGATAGGACTGTAGCTAAGACATCCTCCTTTCCTCCTCCATCTAAGGCTTCATCATCTAGATTTTACTTGCCACTAAAACCTAGAACAAGTGGAGAGAAATCAAGAGTGAAGTGTGTGTAGAAATCACTATCAAGTCACCTCATTTTATATTAAAACGTTGAACACATGTGTGGGTTATTTGATTGCTAGCCGACCTTGAAGAATTTTCTTATAATGCAAATAAATTCATAACTCCATAAATACCTTTCGGAATCAGATGATCTTTAGATCAATACTACACCTCTTAATGGGAGGAGTTCAAGAAAAATATTAGCTTCCATAAATAAGATTACCCCATGGATTTTGGCCCTAATTTCCAATTTTAACATGAACGCAGCTACTAAAAGGCCTTCAATTACTGGCTATGGCCTACAGCCTAGCCCAACAGTGGATTGTAGCTTTCATCCCTTCAAACAGTGATCCAAACAACCTTTAAGAAGCAATCCGTAGCTCCTCCTTTTTGCTAATACTTCTACCCTTCAAATCGATCTCAAGAACAACAATAGCATACGCAAACAACATTGGACTATATCATGTTGTCACCTAAAACAATGTGAACCTTCACCTTGATGAGATACTCCCTTTTGCTGTGTCTACATTCACTTTTCTAGCTATGTCTAAGGGTCCCTTACAGGTTGTGATAAGGGCTCTTCTAACTATAGCTTTAGGTCTTCATATGATGTTTGTTAGGGCCTCTCCAAATGCATCTAGGAGAGCTTCATATAATGTCTTTTTATGACATCAAATAGGAGCTCCACAAGACTACATATGGGTCTCTCTTAACAATAAATTAGGTCTGTGGATTAGGCCACTTGTTGTTGCAGAATAAGCCCTATGTTTAGGACATTAGGGCACCTCCAAGATATTGGATATACATACTTTGTGACTGCATTTAGGGCATGGTCAAATTTCCTTTTAGAATAATGACTAGACTTCCTTCTTGAGCTACGAATATAACTCCCTCTTAACAGCCTATAAATATCCTCTTACTTAAAAAAATATCTCCCCATAGGACTATGGCTATGGCTCTTTAGTTCCACATCTAGCCACCAAACCCAAATGAGTGGAGAGAGATCTTAAGAGAAGTGTGTGTACAAAACGACTTGAAGACCTCTTCTATTTGTAGTAAAACATTGAGGACAAGTTGGTGTAATTTGGTTGCTGGCCGACCTTGACAAATTGTCAAATAACATAAATAAATTCATATATCCATGAATACATTTCCTAACCAAATTATCTTTAGATCAATCCTACACCTCTCCATGAGAGGAATCCAAGAAAAATATCAATTGTCATAAATAAGAAGACCAACAGGGAGTTTGGCCCTAGTTTCCAATTTTAACAATATTTGAACTAAAAAATGACCTAACAAAAACTTTTTGATACCTTTTCCAACACATCTGCAATAAATTGTCCTATAAGTATAATCGAAACTGATCATAGGAAGCCAACTGGTCTTGAATTACCATACCATTTTTAGTGACAACCTGTAGCCTTTGAAAATTTCACAATATCCTTGTCAACCATATCCATACATGACAATATAACATTTCGATCATCTGAAATATATCAATCGTAAATCACTGGAAATGATTCATCACATTGTATTTATTTTTCATATCACGTTTGTGCCTTTGTTACCTTAACTAGTAAAGATACTTGTCGCCATAGTTCGCAGATTTAACTAAGCTTACTTGGCTAGTCTAAATCAATTGGGATATGAATCTTAGCAGATCAGATGGAGTCGAAGATTAACTTGGACAAAATTCAAGTTCTAATGGAGACTTGAGCATAACTATCTCATGATCTGACTTGGGCTTTGACAAGAATCGTGTAAAACTTGACAGTTAAAAAATAAAAGTTTTGTCCAAGTTATTTTCTTTTGACAAAATTTCTTGAATTAAATATTAAGTCTTTCTAAATTTCAAGTCAAACCTTATTTCTTTTTCCATGTTGAGTTGGACCTAAAGCTTTATAGAAACATTTTCCTCAATTCTATTTCATAGAGACATATAATCAAGCTTAGGATTAGTAGATGCTTCCATCACTGTGTCTATCATTTAGAACCAAGATACAATACATTCATCTATTAAAATCTAAGTGCCTTTAGAGCTAGAACTTCATAGAAGTACTTGCAAGAGTATCGAACTTGAGGGCTTCCTATGAAGACACATGAAGAAAGAGAAGTGTGTATAGGGAAGTGCA
Organism: Pinus taeda; assembly: GCA_000404065.3. Lineage (NCBI taxonomy): Eukaryota > Viridiplantae > Streptophyta > Pinopsida > Pinales > Pinaceae > Pinus > Pinus taeda. Next base: position 109,792 of record APFE031475514.1, read on the forward strand.
ATACACATGTTTGATACTTCCACACATTTTGAGGGCATGCCAATAGAAATGTCATTGTTGTTCAATATACTAGCATTGGTTAGTTTTAGAAAAGTTCTTTGTCAGATTTGTTTTTTTCATGAAGTAATATTTCCAACCAAGAGAATAAAGACTTGTCATTCCTAGTACATAGTGGTGTTATTTCTTGCATGTATTTTTTATTTATTAGTATTCCACCACTAATAAATTCATTACGTAGTTGCTCATTTAGTAATATATTACAAAAATGACTTGTTAAAGGAAAAATATTTTGGTTTGTTTGAACGTCATAAACTGCAAGGAAATTTAGCTTTGAATTAGAAAAATGAAATAAATTCTGAAAAATATGTTTTCTGATCAAATATAGCCTCATTGCCTGATCATTAAAGAAACAGCCATGACAATAAGCAATGATTTTGGATAAAATGAATTACATAATTCTCCAGCCCAAAAACAAGTTAGCATATTTAGTTTTGCCTGCATTAGAGAAAATGAATGAGTAACATTAAGTTTGCTTTGAATATTTATAGAATCATTTTAGATATTCTAAATGGAAATTGCATGTGATAATCTTGCTCAATTAATTACAAGGAAAACAAGAGGCAAACATAATTTGTTGGCTTTTGGGAATTGGATTCATTTTCCCTTGGAATAGTACATTGGCAATTGAAGATTGCTATGTTGAAGCTATATTCCTGGTTAGTATCGCAATTTACAAAGTCTTGTCCTTTTTTTTGTTTCTTGTTGTAATCTTGTATCAACAATTCTTTCCTCCACGCATTAGATACCTACTGATCAATTTTATTGTTGACGTGTCATTATTTCTTAAAGATAACTAAAGGAAATGATACGGCTACAAAAGGGGAGCATGGGACATTCTTAATAGAAATTGCTAGCTCTGATGTGTTTGATTATGTTAGATAAAATCAAAATTCCAATGTACCATAAGCATGGGAATTCAAAACATTGGAATAGAAATGTGTCCATCTATTTGCATTTATTACTTTAGTTGAAGATAACATTTCATGAACAAATGTTGTACACTGAGAACATAGTAGGTACACAATTTATTCTATGGTGGTGTTTTATTTTCTTTGGTCATATAGGCCATTTGGCCACATAGTGGCAACTATTTCCCAACTAAAGAAAACTTGTTCGAATTTCTTGCTTTTATGGGAAAAAATGACATGAACAATATTGTTGATGTTGAGGTATATATCGTATAAATATTTTATAGTCTACTTTAGTTTATATTCCATTTTTCATCGACTTTCATGTCTTATACTTTGCATTGTATTTCATTTTTCAAGAAAGGAACTCAGTATTGATGGTAAGAAGTAGGAAATGAGGAAAGAGGAGAACAATAACGTTACAGCGACAAAATGAATATTAAAGAAAAAGAGAAGAGAATTGTTCTAATGGTACCCATAGAGCCAATATCACACATAAGACACACACATAAAGACCAATGGGCAAGTCTTCAGAGTTGGTGAATTCACCTACAATGCCTTGGCAACACAATGATAATGTTTTGAAGTGATGAAACACTATTTCATGTGCAAATTGTACTGCAACCAATATTAAGTTGGAAACCCATATTGTAATACTTGACATTTTATATAATATAATTTATGTGGTTGGAATTATTTATAGTTGCAGTTGTTATTTCTTAGTATTGTAATTAACATATGTAGCTTTGAGTTTTCATATTATAGGAACATGTACATTGTATGCCATTTTCTTTAATTTAGTTGCTAAATTATGCTAATTAATTTGTGTTGATTAATAATGAAAACATAAAATCAATTTAAAACTACTAAATTAGTAGTTTATGTTTATTAATTATGAACACATAAAATTAATATGCGACTAAATTAGTTTCTTATAATGATTTTTAATGAAAATAAATGAAATGAATATAAACTACTAAAGTAGTAATTTATATAATGAATACTATATTACCAAAAAATATAAATGGCTAATGCAAATGATAAATTTGTGATTATAAATAATGACTAAATTTTCCATATATATGACTATTAGTAGCTAATTTATAGTATCTTATAACACAATTAAAATTTAGTCATATATATTTGGTCATTAATTAATCTCAAACGATGGCTGAAATTTGCATATATATGACTATTAGTATCTAATTTACAGTATCTTATAACACGACCAACATTTTGGTCTTATTTCTTTGGTCATTAATTGGCTTTCTCGGTGATCTTTTAGTAATATATTTTGTTGTATATTTGGTTATTAATTGTGACAATTAATGACCAAATCAATGACTAAATTAATGACCAAACCAATGACTAAATTAATATCTAAATTGATAACTAAATATACTACTAGACAATAAAATTGAGGCAACCAATTAATAACTAAGCTAAAAACGACTAAAAGTTGGTTGCATTATAAGATACTGTAAATTAGCTACTATTGGTTACCAACCACAAAATAGTTGTTTATATGCAAATTTTTGTCGTTTTCTTGGTAACTAATTAGCCATTTTGTACTAGTGTAATGAGACTTGTTTTATGCATTTCCACCTATAATTTTTTCAATTATGTTGTCATCATTTCCTCCCATGCATGTTAAATATTTAATAGTAACCTAAGCTACAATATCTATAACTTTGAGAGATCAGTCATTTCCATTTTCGTTGACATTCTTGTTGTAGTGCACTTAGGAGGAAAAAAAATAATTCATGATGATGTTTATCATTTGAGATGTGGGTACTAACAATGGTTACATGTGGAACTCTCGTTGTTGAATTTAGTTTCTTTTTTGTTTTAGTCAATATAAAATAAATAAATAAATTTTATGACAATTAGGTTATCTCCTACTATGTTATCATGATTTTTCGTTTCATATGGGTTATGTTATTATAACCATGCCTCAAAAAATGTTGATATTTTATTCCTGTTGTTGTGCTAGAGTAAATCTATGAAGGAGTTGTATGATTGAAGGTCCAACTCATCATGAAAGAAAATGTCAATGTAATAGTCGACAAGCTTCCAATAAAGCACTTGAATTAAATTAATGTAAATGTTACTGATAATTTTATCCATGGATAACTCAATTCTCATTAACCTTATTTTTGTTATGATGTCATAAATTTTGATCCCAGAAGCTATGACATTAGTCGGGCCACATTGATTACATGGGAAATTTTTCTAGGTTTTAGTGTAAAAAAAACTAATTATCAAATAATATATGATTAATTGGGCATACTTAGCTCTTAGGAACAAAAAGCCTAGTATCCTATATGTATGAATTATATTTTTAAAAAATGGGCACAAAGTGTACCCAATATATTTGTACTGTAGGTATCGAGGTCTGTTGATGTGGATTAACAATGTTTCCTGAAATTGGGTTCACTAAGTGATGGGTGTAGCAATACTATATTGAGAAAACATTACATATATGAGAAAAGAAAAAGGAGAAAGACTTTCAGATTTTTATAGTTGATATATTCATAAGCATATTTATGTTCATGGAAGGTTAAATCTAACATTTATTTTGGGAAAGGAAATCACTAAGCGATTTTCCTAGGTATTGAGTTTAGAAAATTAGGGTGCTACTAGGATCACATTATAAAGAAGATGTTGGTTTCCTTTTTTTTTATAGATCACAAGATATCTACAAACTCTTAATAAATATAGAAACCATACCTGATTCCTCAAAATATCCAAGTGAGTATGGGATAACAAATTATCAGGTGGATCAAGCTACTTTGTGGATAAATGCATTGAATGCGTTAAACGAATTGCAGCAATAGATCGTCCACCTTCATCTTGGTACATTCATTCCAGGTTTCATTTGGGGAATATCAATTTAGTAGCAGACAAACATATTCCTAGCTCCTGGAATCTTCCTTAGATAATGACCTTAGAGCACATACTTGGAGAGTAGAGAAGAAAGAGGGAAGAATAGTATGAATTTTTCTAGTAACTTGACCCAAATTGCAAAATTTCTATACTCCATATGGGAGGAATCAATAAGATATTTCATAAAATAAGGATTTTCCCTACTCATTAAGTCATGATTTCAAAGGAAAGAGGGGATCACAATGACCTTAAGAGACTTTCACACTAACAATGATATGGAGAATACCATTGTAATTACGATAATTTTAAGATATGTCACTAGAAGACTAGAGAATTAAGGTTGATTAAAAAAATAAAAATAAAAATTGACATTCATCCTTATCATTTTCGATGGTATGGAAACATTTAGCCATATCTTTGAACGATTTGGTCGAAATTTAGTACTATATATAGTAGTGAAGTATCCCAATGCCACATCCTATATTTTTCAAAAATATATGGGCATCATTAATCTTACTTGTTCCGTCCCATTTACCAAAATTTTATGGAATTCATCCATGGCTAACCTAGACCTTGTTAATTCAAGAACAAATATCAAGCTCTGGTTGAACCAAGTAAACTAGTTGTTGGAATGTATAGCATAGAGATGTGACATCCACAATCATGATGCAAAAATAATAATATACAAGTTATCACTACCAATTTATCTAATGACAGGGGAAAATAATTCCAATTGATCTATGATTTCCTAACTACTAATATGCTCGAACAAGAAAACTTAGATGTAATACCCCAAATTGACCATTGGTTTGTAAGTAACATGTACATAAAAAACCTAGGTTAATGGGCCAGTACATACTAGTTAGGATGGTGAGCCAAGGATTACTTTGGACATCCTTGGCTATTCGAGAAGGTCACTATAGAGGTAGTGGCACAATCTGAGGGACTATGATATAAAGAAAGGGGTGCACGAATTAGGTGTGGGGTTGGTTGTGTGGTGTTCCTTCTTGGTGAGCTAGTTCTGATGACACTTAGAGAGGGTCATTTCTATGTAGCGGCATAAATATTATGTATGTGATTATTTAAAAATATGTATATATTTATATTTTATAGACGTATTTTAGATCACATGGACATTATGTGGTTATGATACAGACTTATTTTGGTAAAGACAAATTTTGGTTAGGTTCATATTATCTCTGTTTTCTCTTTTGGTATCCTAGTTTCAACGTAGGTGTATGATATGGATAGTGATATAGGATTGAGACACATATATCCATGGATGATCATGGTTATGTGGAACATATGGTTAATTATGACTTATGGATGATACATGATTCATATAATTATATATTCCTAATCTTGTGCTGAGTAGGATGTGGCAAGGGACCTGATTATTTCCCAATAAGGATGCTCAAATTATAAATGAACGTTGAAGTCATTTCTACAAAACCAAAATTACTATGGATTCCATGAAAAATTCTTAGTTTTAGCACAAGATCTTACCAACAAACCATCATAGGGGTATGAGCTCATAATTGGTACCTTAAGGCAAAGCATAGAGTTTCAAAGAACAATAGTTAAGAAGCCATGGAAATTATGGAACATGGTGCTAAATACATGAAAGATAAAAATGTGGAGACTCAGATATATAATAAAGGCATCAAGGTACAAAGTACTTAATATTTAAGAGATGAAGATGTGGAATATTGGATCCTTGGAGTAGATTAGGGTGTGAAGTCCTCAATATACTAAGGCACGAAGATGCATGCATAGGGATGGGAAATCCCTATTCTTAGAAACAAAAGTACCACTCATAGGTAGCCCAGGGATGAATTTACTTAATAAAATCTCATTTCCAACTATTTTGGAGTGACTTTCTAAAAATACAAAGTCATGTCTAGCATCTCAAGTATGACTTTCCTGAAACTGGAAATCAACTTGCATTAATTGATAATCAAGTATAGTTGATGGAAAATCACTTAAGTTATTTCTAATCAATCCTTATAGCTGGATCTTGGCTTAGTCATGAATATTATTATTATTATTATTAAAAGGAATTATAGTCACCTTTGTCACATTAATAGCTTCACAAATATCTCGTTGATGACTATCATGGCTCTACGTAACTCTCTCCCTTAATGATGGATTACAATTTCTCTTATGCACTTGTCAAAGGCATGACATATTCCTATTCCACTCATTAAAGGCATGTCAAAAACTATTCCTCTCGCACTCTCTTTAATACATATGTTAGACTCTCCTTAATTAAGGCATGTGTACACTAGTACAAAATGAGATATTAGTGACTACGTGACTAAGAAAGCTCATCACCACAATTATTTGAACTGACTTACTACTAAATTTGAGAAATTTTAAGTGACCCAACTAAAAATGACTAATTTAAAGGATTAATTTAGTCTAGGGATAAAATATACAACTAGAAAATAAGTGACCTACCTAAAAGTGACTAAATTAAATGACTAATTTCGTCGAAGACTAGAATATATGATGAGATAATAACTAAAAAATTAAAAAATGATTAATGTAAATGAATACTATAGTCCAATAATGAAAATATGACAAACTAACAAGTAAAACAAATATATGTATTCGTCATTTTTTGTATTCATTTTTAATTGTCACTCTAGAAATGGAAAATCACAATTTTGATATTGAAGTGTTACATCTCATAGCCTTTCCTCCAATGAAAGAATGGTTATGTTTACATGTGAAATGTATGACAAGAAACTTTACAACATAGAAGTGAAAAGGTTCTCCAAAATTTGGTCTTGGCTCAACCATTGGAAGATAAAGGAGGAGATCATCCTAGAAATAAGGATAATGTTAAAAATGTTATTACCTCCAAGTTTAAGGATAAGTTGCAGTGGGATGATAAGGAGCTAGAGGGAAAAATGAAGCTAAGGTATTAAAAAGAGGTGATCAACCATACTTTTGCTGACTAAAATTATCTCTATACCTTCACCAATACTAAGAAGAAAATGAACATTCCAAATAGAAGTACTAGCTCTTATGAGCCTGGAAGTAAAATCGGGCATTGGTAAATTACCAAAACACCTTGGGAAAAAACAATCAATCACCTTTGCAATACTAAGAGAGTGTTGTAGCAGCTACAACCATCCTCCAAAATTTGGGCCTGCACTAATTTCGAAGCCTCCCTTGAAGAGTTTCAGTTGATGACTGCACACACTCGACTGCACTCCATGAGCTCCTCTGATTCTTTACATCCACCTTACTTGATTCATTGCATTCAAGTCTCTGCGTGATGATGCTTTAGTAATGCTTGTGACCATGTTCTAGTTATGCTCAAAGTGTTTGCTTCGTATGTTCTTGTTGTATTCACTATGAAAGCATCTATCACACTCACACACAGAGTCACATTCAATGTTGCGCAAGCATCGTCTTGATCAATGAAAGATCAATCATGAGTTTCACGCTTGTCGCTTACATCTTCAGATAGTCTTGTTGAACATGTGTGTCTGGATGGTTTGGTCGTCTCATCATCAAGTCATGCGAGTGTGTATTCGTATGATCACCTATGCATCTTTCAATCGTTCACACACTTAGCCATTTTTGCTAAAAGTGCTAACGACTGCACTTCCCTCTGATAACCAAACCATCACCCTACCATCGACTCGATCAACTGTTAACCAGAAGAATGTAGAAGCACCAAGCTAGTCTTTTCAAGCTCTGCTGCCTGCTAGGAATTCAATCGACTCTAATTCCGGCCACCATGATAGTTGGACCCGACAATCAACCCATGACTGACTACCCTAAAAAATTGAGTAGAGGCCACTCACCTCACTCTCTTAACTGGCCGAGGAAATTGCATAGATAGGCTGGATAGACACCAAGTGCTCATCCCTATCTCCCTCAAAAAATTTTGCAGTTTTCCCAGTCAGTCATCCCGACAATCGACCAACTATTCATCTCAAAAATTGTACAATGTTCATGAGCACACCTTCTGCTTCTAATCAGTCAGATGAGCACAATAATTGCACAAAGATGTTCAATAGGTTAGCATCTCGGCCTCATTACAGTTTTCTTTTCTAGCAGCCCCTAGTAGCAGACTGCCAGTTCCCTCTAGGAATTATGTAGTTTCTGTTGCTAGTATCATGGGAATCCAACTGGAAGTTCCCTCAAGGAATTGCACAGTTTTGCCTTTGAGTGACCCTAACAGTCAAATGGAAGTTCCATCTTGGAATTGCATAGTTCTTCTTGCCAGTGACCATTGGAGTTCCTTAGAAAAATTGCGCAATCCCTACCTGCTGACCCTGCATGTAACCTGACCTGTTCGTTTGTAAACTTACGCAAATCTGGCTATTCAAACCCGCTGCCAATTCATTCTAAAAAATTCACAATGCATGCATGTGTTTCCTTCTAGCAGTCTAGACTATTCCTCCCAAAATTTGCACAATGTTTCCTGCCAATCGAGCCATACCTTGCAGATAGTCACTTTCGACTAAGATTACTTGTCTTCATCTAGGAGTGACTCTTACAAAGTTTTCATCAGTAGTTCCCTAGAGCCATCATCCCACATCACAACCTTCCTACCTCTCTTGGTCACCTACATCTAAGTGATCATGTGCCATGGTAGACTAGGAGGTTTTGGATTTGATGTTGTCTCGTCATGAGTGACTACAAGTATAGGTACACCAACGAAAATGGCAAGAAGACGAAAGGGATGAACGAAGGGAGCACATACAGAATGACAGGTTCACCAATGAGTGAATGAATGAAGCATGCGAAGTGGACAAACACGAGGAAAATGTACCTTCACAAACATATGAGCCTGTCAAGCCTTCCAACATGCAAGCAAGGAACAACAAGGTAAAGCTTCATCAAACAAACCAAGGACCACTGAAGAATCCACGCACTTTGCCAAGTGGAGGTGAAGCTATGATACACCATGACCATATCCATCATCCAACAACACTATAGGTTGACATGCACTCCAGCAACAACATGAATGTACCAACATATTCATGTCAAGTCATGTCGAGTCACGTCATGAGTCATGTCGCCCACATCTCCACCTTGGGCTTGTTGTCAATCAATGTGATGTAACGTGGAAGTCCAAGAGACCGACATGTTGAACAAAGAGTCATGTAAGTCAAAGAGTCATGGAAGACAAATGGTCATGAGAGTAGTTGAATAGCCACAAGGATTAGTTTCACCCTTGGCTATTAATACCCCTGCATTTGTACATTCAAAGGACTTTTCACCTCAACTCCTCCCACATAGCGAAGAGAGTTTGTAATATTTTCTTTGATGATTAAGTAGTGGCTCCAATGCCTTGCTGACAGGGTTAGTGATGTATGGTGTGACAATGTGTCTTGGAACTTTCGCTTAATTCAGAACCCTATTAATAGGCCAACACATTTTCACACATGTATTGTATCTATTGTAAAAATGATCTTTAACAGTTGTAATGCATGTTGCTTTAACATGTGTTCTACATCTAAATTATTTCATTTGTTTTAATGCATAATCTATTATTGGAAATGTGTTTTATATATTGTTAATGATGTCCCATCCATGTCAACTGTTATGCCGTACATCAGACTGACCTTTCACCTGAACCTTGTTGGAACAATCATTGCACTCGTTCGAACTGTTCTATGATTGTTGTACGTGTTATATTACCTTGTAAGTTGTGACTACCACATCCAAGGGAACTGCTTCGCTAGAAGCTAAGTATGTCCTCTTTTGTTGTGTGTTCCTAGGTGAGTTTGGACTGATCCCTTTCAACCTAGAACTCACGTTCACCTTCTTCCCGTCACAGTGAAACAACCATTGACACAAGTACACTTACACTCACTAGGCATGTGAACTTCACTTCTCGAAGAAAAATTAAACCACTCTCATGTGCTAACAAGAAAGAGTGGAGGCCAATCCTTAAGACAATGGCAATCGGGCCATCATACTGAATAGGACTCCCACACCAAATGGTGTGAGGTCTAGTTGGGACTTCATATCTCGGTGATCCCCTAACGTTGGCAGATCTAGCACCATCAACACGGAGTTGAAGATTAAAAATATTTTGTCTTAGGTTAATTGGCTAATACTCACATCTATTCTCATTTCCAAAACAAATGCTACTTTACTAACCTTCTTGACTTGTTCTGTTAACAAAAGTATAGTGATCTAGGAGAACTTTGACTTTGTTTTATTTTTTTAATCATAGAAATAAAATTAAAAATATGTAATTAATAACTTACGTTTTTAAGGCCTAATAAACCATAATAGTCTCAATAAACATGAATCGTCAACATTATATATATATATATATATATAATATATATATATATATATATATATATATATATATATATATATATATATATTATTTTACTTTTCTCTAATTATTAATAATAATTTTCCAAAAAAAATTGTATATATTTTCATATGTTAAATACAATATGACTTATTAATATGTAATATTCACTTATTTTATGTATTCTTTAGTTAATAATCCATATTCAAAATTCAATAACTATAAAGCCTCTGTTAGATTTTTTTTTTCAAGAAACAATAGTAAAATAAAAAATAGTTCAACGTGAGAGTGATCGTGATTTTTTCATTGGCATTTTTAGCTTACACAATCCTCACTAATCTTAGGAATTTACAATAAAAATACTTTGCATTTATCTTAGACAAGCTTATTTTCAGCGAAAAAATAAAATCATATCCAACAAGTATTAGTACCTTTATCATTCTGAAAAACTTGACAACTCCTATCTTAGATTTTGATATATTGTGTAGGCTTTGCAAAGAAGTTTTCATTCACAATAATAAAATGGTAAAGATGATGCAAAGAGAGAGATCGATGGATAGAGAGAAGAAACAAATGCCTTATACATTGGTGTAGCTAATGCTTATGAACACTTACAATCCCAACATTCTCCTCACTTGGAAGTCTAGGTCCAAGAACACATATCATTTTCTCTATTTTGGACTTGTATTGAAATGAATTACTGGTTAGAAGGATCTATGTTCAAAATTAAATCACTAATAAATGTTTTTTTATCTTATTCTTCTAAAATTTATATCTAAATATTCATGGAATATCTACCATTTTCGAGGATTGTAGGACTCTATTGATCTTTGTACATCTTCAAACACACCTGGAAAAAGATTTGGAATTTCCAAAGAAAAGCTAGGAAAAATATTTCTTTAGAGAAAAATAGATCTAGAAGACTTATTAGAAGCATAGTTACACATTCAATATTTTATGCTCATTACATGATTTATAAATATAATAGAGTATTCTATAAAGGTTGAAACTATCCATCAATCTCTATTTCTTTAAACAAGTTCTGTAAGCAATTTTTTCATTTTTAGATTTCATTATTTTTTATACTTATTAATAAATAGTTATTGTTAAAACAAATACATTCCTTTGAAAACGTTATACAAAACTTAAAGCATGCTTGTCCATGTTTTCGGATGTAATCAATAGAAAACATGTTGGCATAAACTAGTACGCCTACTTATGAAAAAAACTCACTTTAGGAGATGAAGTCTAGAAACGTCATGTGCGATCTAAGTGAAATGAAAATTGGCCATGTTACCTCACCAACATTGTTCTCCACTTGAGGCCATCTCTCCTAGTGCTCAATGGGGGCTTCCATAGGTCAATATTGGTAGCACTTAAGGATATGAATATGAAGGTACCATGAAGGATATATCCATGAAAATGGTTTTGGTAAATTTTAGGATATAAAAGTTTATGTGATGAATGGAGACCAGTTCCTTCCCCTACCAATATTTTTTGTGGGCATATAAGTTTAACTAAGGGTTCCTTTCATAGAAGTAAAATGGATATAGGGTGATATCTAGAACTTCCCACTAATAATCTTGGATGATCCAAAAATCCTAGAATCTTACCAAATCCATGAAGTTCAATGGAAGACTCTTAACTAGAAACCTTCATTCTATTTTGAAGAAGGGATATACCTAAAATAAACCAAGTGAATGTGCCATATCCATTAGAAAAATACAATTACACAAGATAATCATCCATAATCTACAAACCCTAAACATGAAAATCCAAAAAATTTTGAAACCATCCACAAGACCATCCCCACAAAAATTCGCTCTTATCACCCTTCCACGCCCTCTTTTATAATGATAAAAGTAATATAACTTTAAGAAAAAAAATCTAAGGGATTTCTGCTCCAATCCCATGATGACAAAAGGATACGAAGTACATCTCAATTTTTGGGGAGATGCTCAACATCCTTTTACAATAAAATATTAATTTCTTAATCAGAACCGATTAGTATAGCCTATGGAGGGGTTAAAAGTTTGCTTCTCTAATTAACTATTTAGAAATACAAAAAAATGTGCTTCTTAAGCCTCTTGTATTGTAATTAAGGGATAAAATGCTTGAAAGTTTACACATCTCCATAAATGAGGGGAATACTAGGGCTTTCATTCACAACATCCCACATCCATAGGCCCTTAAAGATCTCTTGCTTCACAAAACATGTGGTTCCATTCTCAATGGGTGGATAAGCGGGCTTAAAAATGTAGCATTCAGCCTTCAAAGATAACCCACCTCATTAAATCATGTGAGACAAAGCAAAGTCCTCCTTAAATGGTGAATGTATGGACTTCAGACTTGGCACTCCAAACTTTAAGGGGAATAGATGGGTTTGTACATGCCTACAGTCTCTAAAAGAGAATAGATGGATTTCGACATACAATATGTAGTCTATAAATTATGAATGAAAACTGCATGAAAGGGGCTTATCCTCAAAGAAGGACCATAAAACAAGTGTGAAATATCCATGTCATGAATACCAACACTCCTTAGGTTACCCTAATGGAATTATAGGCAGATACCCCAGAAAAGGTGGGAAATCTTTCAAATGCTAAAAGAAAATGTGTAGTACATCCAAAGCAAGGTATACAGGATGGCTTCCAAAACGAATAGGTTGGTCCACTCCAGTTTTGTAGGTCAGCTCATGAAAAGATTTTATAGTATGGAAAATGTACATATATTTATATATACACCCTAATTCCCCTCATGACCATAATTATGGATCAGAATGGGATAATTCGTCTCTCTTTTAAGGTATGTGCTATTGAACAAGGGTTGTTTGGGATCCATTTTCCTCTAGGATTATTCTCTCAAACGAAACTAAAATTTGCCAATGAGTCTACCACTTGACCTTTTCTAAATGTCTAAAAAAGGCATCAGTTTCATCTTTTTAATCCTCGGTGTATTTGAAAAGTTACCATTATTTCACATAGTAAGGTGAAGTCCTTTCAAAAAAAAGTTATTATGGTAAGCATATTTGACAATGCAAGTATGAATTTTCCTAAGACCCTCAATTCGAAGTCTGGTATATGTGAACAATCATTGCTTTTCTGAGAACATCAAGTGTTATAATGATGCCACTATCTCCACTTGGAAGGAAATAATTAATGTGATCTAAGGTTTGTATAAAAACCCCATTTCCAAACACCACTCTTAATGTGAACAGTCTCATGTAGAGTGCATCTGTGTACAAGTTTCTAGATTCAATGATGACAATCATACCATTGGTTCAGAAAAGGTCCCCAAGTATAATCATGTCTCTAGAAGAAATGTTGCATCATTTTACTAATTGCAACCTCATCATCAAATCCACTCTTTCCAATAATTATTTTGACTTTCAAAATAGTTTTGTCCCCTTGGAGATCTCACTTCCATGAAACATCCTCTGAACACAATCAAATTCCTTCTCGAGTGCTTTCCTATCCTAGTGAGGTGCACATTTCTAAAAACCATCCTTTACCCTAATAGTTTTAATATGCGCGTACAAGGCATATATATGTAAAGTGTTTCAGATGAACCTGCACAACCCTTACTATTGACACCCATGCTTATTTCTCCTTCACCAAATTCACAATATGTATATGTCTAGTGGGAAAAAGTATCATAGACTACCCATCAACAAATATTCACATCAAAGTTATTTTGCTCCAAATAACACACATGTAAAAGCTACAAAATCTACTCTAAGTTTTACAAACTTCACATCTGCAATCATCCATAGGAAGTTGACTCTGACATAGAATATTTCTACATCATTTGTGGCCAAATATCTCAATTAGGACAGTTTCAGTGACATTGATATTTGTATGAAACTACCTTTAATACTTATAACTTATTATGTGTGCCCTGGAGTCAAGTGTAATATCCCTCATGCCTTGTGCAAATGTTTGCAAAAGGATTAATTATTTCATACATTGTAGACTTTTTATGCCTTCAATGTTTGTTTTTCTCTTTGAAATTTGAATCTAACTATTTTCTCTAGTGTTTTCATACTTAAAGGATTCAAAACAAACAATGACTATTATTTTTCATTGATTTTCTGTTGGAATATAATCCTAAAATAGCAACAATGACTCAAGACAACCTATGCCAACTATCACCCATGAGGAAAGCATGAAGAGGGGCACATTTCCCAAGGAAGGCAACTTTACAACATGCTAAAATGGTTCGAGCGACCAAATCCCTTGATTTAAGGGGGAATCTTCATGTGCGGCATTAGTCCTCAAATAACTCAAGTGGATGAGGTGTGGTTAGGTGTGAACATGCACTTAGATGTCTAAATGGTTTAGGAAAGTGGTTGGACCAATATTTCCATAACATTAACTCTTTAAAGGTAAAAAACAAGGGAAGGTTGGTCCACCGAGCTAGTTTACCAAAAACCAAGTGTGAACATGATTTTTAGTGCATGTGGCTAAGTCAAGGATACTTAGGCTAAAAATTAAATGTACATGTTAGGATTCTATTCCAACACCCCTCTTCCTAACTCACTTATCTAAACTAAGTCCAGACCAAGATTCCATGTTAGGTTCTCAGGTACAATAAATAAAAGATCCTCATAAAATGAAGAAAGAGGGAAAACCTCGTGGGAATCCCCCCCGCCCCCCACCCAAAAGAGGAAAAAAAGGTTAAGTTGCCAGAAGGGCCTACTTAGCTGTCTCCACCACTCTAAGCATAGCTCTTAGTTCTGAAAATTTCTTTTCAGTGAAAGACTTGGTGAAGATGTCTGCAACATGTTGCTCAGTGGGGTAGTACTGCAATGATATGACTCGATTATGGATCATCTCACGGATGTAATGCATGTGAATCTCGATGTGCTTGGTCCTCTGATTTTTAGCTGGATCAAATGATATCTGAATGGAATACCGATTGTCACAAAATAAGACATTCAGAAGTGGATGCTAAATACCAAACTCAGAGAGAAGCCCTTGCGCCAAAATAGCCTGTGTAGATGAATGCACCACACCTGTATACTTTGCCTCGGTTGTAGATAAAGAAATCATGGATTGCTTCTTACTAGAGCAAAAAAAAGGCCCTAAACTAAAGCTAAAAACATAACCAGAGGTGGACTTGCAGTTTTTACCATTGGCAGCCCAATCAGAATCTGTGTACCCAATTAGTCAAAGTCGGAAATCTCTAGCATAAAAGATACCAAAATTGGAAGTACCTTTCACTTATATAAGGATTTTCTTTACAGCTTTCCAGTGAATCTCATGGGGCTCCTACATATATCTGGAAAATCGTCCTATTTCAAAAGATATATTAGGTCAGGTGTGAGTAAGATACAACAAACTCCCAACCAATTGTCGATACAGTGTACTGTCCACCAAAGGTGTAGTATCCGCATCCTCAAATCTGATGCCCGAATGAAAGGGAGATGTTGTTGGCTTGCATTTTGTCATATGAAAGTGGACAAGTAGATCCTATGCATACTTAGACTATGCCATCTTGATCCCTGAAGTAGAATGAGAAACTTCAAGACCAAGAAAGTAGTGCAAGAGTCCCATATATTTCATGGAAAATTGATTGTGTAATGCTGATTTTTTCGAATAAATAACTGAGGTAAGGTTCCCTGTCATCAGTAAATCATCTACAAAAAGTACTATCAGAAAAAGGGAATCATCATGTTGCAAAAAATAAACATTCGGATAAGATTTGCATTGAATGAATCTAATGGAAAGTGGGAAAGAATCCATCTTTGCATACTAGGCTCTGGGAACCTATTTTAGGCCATACAAAGATTTCTTTAATCCACAAATGAGGGAAGAGTTCTAAATGTATCCCTATGGCTACTCCATATATATCTCATCCTTGAGATCTCCATGAAGAAATGCTCCCTTCACATCCATGTGATGAACTTCCCATCTGCGAGAAGAAACAATGGCTAAAACTAGTTGAATGGAGTCCATTTTTGTAACAGGTGCAAATGTCTCTATGTAGTCTATGCCATGTACCTGCGAGTATCCTTTTGCAAAAACTCAAGCTTTGTACTTTCTGATATCACCATCTGCAACAATCTTTTCTCGATAGATCCACCGGCATCAAACAATCTTTCTTCCTTTCGGAAGTGGAAGCAAGTCCCATGTGTTGTTTTCCATGTGAGCAAAGTACTCGTCATCTATGGCAGCCTCCCAAAGCGGGTTTCCAGTAGCCTCAAAGCATGACTATGGATCTGAACCAAGTGTCATATAGAAATTTATGGGAAAAAATGGTTTGGTGGCGTCCAGGGCTTAAGGAGCCCCAAAAAATTGTGATCTAGTCCTTCTCGCATCTGTAGGATCACCGACTAGTTCACCCGCAGCTGGGTTAGAGAAGCTTCTCTTATGGATTCTCTGAAGTTCTCGAAGAAGTTTCAGATTCCTCCTCATTAGTGGCAACAAGCGGTTCATTAAGAGGGTCTATTGAAAAATCATGTAGCGATTCTTCTTCAAACTTCACACTTCGAGGTACAAGGAACTTTTCAGTGTGAGAGTCCAACAATCTATATCCTTTGACACTGTCAGGATATCCAACAAAGATATATTCAACACTTTGAGGCTCCAAATCCTTCCTCTTATCTCTTAGAATGTGAGCCCATGCTCATGAACCAAAAATGCGAAAGTGTGACACTTTCGATTTCTTACCGGTCCAACATTCAAATGGAGTGGTACCTTTGAGTGCTTTGTGTGGAATGTGGTTCTGAATGTACACTTCAAAATTAATAGCTTCTGTTGGCATTATGACACAATTTTGGTGCTATGACATAGGTGTTGTCCTTGATGGAAACTCACTCAGATGACAGATCATAGTTCAGGCTCACAGAATGAAGGAAAAGAGATATATGCAAGTTCCCCTTAAGCAAGCCGCGTATACATACAGGTTCTCCGAACAAAAGGCACATATGCGTATACACACACTTTCACGCAAGGAAAGGCGCATACATGTTGGATAATTTGGTTTTGGTTCGTGGTATTTGGACCATGGTATTTTGACCCATGGTATTGGTTCAAGGTATCTTGTCCAAAGTGTTGACCCCAGGTAATTGGTCCAAGGTATTGTTTCTAAGTGGTTTTGGACCATGGTATTGAGTAAGGCCTAAGGATATAAAAGGAAGAGGAGATCATTAGGCAAAGGCACTCAAGTATTGAATATCTAATGAAGAGCAAGATCTAGAATAATGGTCATTGGGTTATGGTGCATAGCTAGATCTAAATCAAGGAGGAACTTGAGCGCTTGAAGAAGGGGAAGTTCTATTGATGGGTCAAGATATTAAGGCTTGAAGAGAAGTATCTTTGTGTGGTTTTTGATCTTTTTTCTAAATAATTGGCACATGTCGTAATCTGTAAATCTGATGATCTGGGTATAACTGATGTCTGAATAGTGGAAAAGGTTAAATCATCTTTTACAGATCTATACGTAGGTTCAGTACATCAAAGGCATGTATAGTCACTGGTTCAACATTTAAAAATTGCATATACGTAGGTCCGCCTTGAGAAAAGTGCATATTCACATAGGTTCAACACATTGAAGCTATGTACTCCTGATAAAATATGTTTTAGCTACTTGTTTTTACTGTTGCAGTGTTCTGGGTTTTGGATTGAGTTCTGGTTACTGTTACTATATTCTAGTTACAATATTCAGAAAGGTGATTGTATGATTTAGTTTTGGTTGGTGCAAAGGAGATTGGTTGATGCAGATACATTTGATGTTTGATTGATGTTATTGATGGGTCCAGTCTGAAAATGTATGAAACATGGTCCCTGGAAGAAAAGAGAAGGTTGTAGCCTTCTTTAGGTCAACACCTACGTATTAGTAAACACATCAGATAGTACAAGAGCAAAGGGGGTTGTAGCTCCCTTATAGGAAAAGCTGGAGAATGAGAGAAGGTTGTAGCCTTTTGCAGGTAGAAGCCTGTGTACTGGTATAAGACTACACCAATACAAAATTTGTAAAAACAAGTTTCTTATTAAAGAAACATAGAGACGATTACAGCAGGTAGTTTTCACGCACATTCGGTTTCCACCTTATATCATGTGTTCATGTGTGTGATTTCCTATTTTATTTAATGCACCTGGTTACTGTTTATATGGTTCTGATACACAGATTAAAGATCAACTAACTAAATTATAAGTTTGCAAGGTATACACTGGTTTCTCTAAAACACAATTGCGTATACATGCAAATTGCATTAACAGAAGTAGTGTATATAAATTTGTTTATGGAAATGAAATATTGCTAACTTGCTAATACTGATTCACAACCCCCCCCTCTTAGTATTATTTCCAATAGCTGCAGCACATAGCTTAGGATCTAATGATTTGGATTGTAGCATACAATTGGCCATCTCTTTTAATGACCAGTTTTTCCTCTCCGTGACACCATTCTGATGCAGTGTATATGGCACTGTGTGTTGTAGTTGTATACTTGCATCAATACAAAGTTGTTGCACATATATGTTGACATACACCGCCCCATTATTAGTATGTAGTATCTTAATCTTACACGCAGACTCATTCTCAGCAGGTGCTTTAAATGCTATAAGGCAATCAAATGCTTCTAATTTTAATTTTAGAAAAAATACCCAAGTAAAGTGAGAGAAATCATATATGAAGGTGACTACATATAGAACCTTACTGATTGAAGGCTGTAGGAATGGGCCCATGATGTCACTATGAATCAGCCCAAGAGGTGAAGAAGCTCTCTTTCCTTTCCCTTTGTCAAAATTTTGCTTTGGATGCTTGCCATGAATGCATCCTTGACATACATTGCTTGTGAATTTAATAGTGTTCAATCCTTCTACCATGTTTTCTTTACTGAGTTGATGCAAGTACTTATAGTTTAGATGACCAAATATTTCATGCCATAGCCTACTGATATCATTAGATTGTGACAAAAATACAGTGCTAATAGATTTAGGACTAAAGTGGGAGAGGAAACACAAATGAGAACCATGAACTGCAATTCCACGTGCAAGCTGTGAGATCGGGGAAATGTCGGTAATCACTACGGAGTCCGGAGTTAACTCCACCTTCTTTCCAGAGTCGGAATGAGTGATATGATATATCGAGAGAAGATTTGTTAATAGTGAGGGAACATGAACCATATTTTTGAAGAATCCCCCTTAGAGGTCTACAATTTGTTCTCTACATAGCTTTGGGGGTGTGGCATCTCCTAAGTAAATTGGGGATCTAATGCTTTCTTCGATGGAAGAAAATTCATCTTTTGATGCAGCCATATGGCTTGATGCACCTAAATCAAGGATCCAAGATGATGGAGTGGATGTGATAATCATTAAAGCATGACCATCTCGTGCTCTCCCTCTCCCATCTCCAATTCTGTTGTCATCCTTCTTCTTTGCATTCTTGGGCACAGTGAGATCTTGCTACTGCAATTTCTTAGCCATCTCATTGATTGTTTTCCTCATGCAATTTTCTTTGGGATGAGAACCTTTGGAACAATACCTGCAAAGTGTTCTTTCCTTCTTATTCTTACCCTTAGGCAAAGAAGAGCTCTCTGAAAATTGTACGGGTCTCTCCTTCTTTGATTCATTAAATTTACCCTTCCCTTTTTGCTTGTCTCTTCCACTTCTCTTTAGAGCATCAGTAGCCACAAGTGCTTGGCTATTTGAATGCTTGATGGCACCCATTTGGACTATCTTATCTTGCTCTTGAATGCTTGATGGCACCCATTTGGACTATCTTATCTTGCTCTTGAGTCAATTCTATAATGAAGTCATTCAATCGAGGCATTTTCCATTTTTCCTGAGTCAATTTAGATGCTTGAAAGGATGACACAAATACAGAATATTCAGTGCCTAATTTCGAGAGAATCAAAAGGATGAGTTGATATTCATCTTTCTTGACTCCAAATGCATCAAGCTCAACGAGGTTGGATTTAAACTTGGTGAATTATTATTGTAAGTTGTTGAAATGAGTTGCACTGAGGGATATGAGTTTATTCTCTATTGATGCACTCTCATTTCATCGTGCTTGCCGAATAATCCTTCCAATGTGGTCCCGACTGCATTGGGAGTAGTGGATCCGTTGACATGAAAGAGGAGTTATCTGGAAATTGATATGCATTTCAGCCCAATTCCTTCATCTAATTTATCAGAATAATTTATCTTCTCCACTCTAGACTCAGTTCACTCTCCGTTCCCACTGTTACCTTGTAAAGCCCTTTGCTTTGGAGGAGCCGAGTGATTTTTGCCTTCCATTCGAAGTAATTGAAAGGATTTAGAATGAGTTTGTGGGCTGATAGAGATAAAAAATTTCTACTTGATGCACATCCTAATGATCTATACCTACAAATAAAACTATGTAAAACCCACTAGATTCGAACTAGCTCTGATACCATGTAGAATTCCTGCAGAAACTCTGACAGATGTAGAATTCTAGTTAAATTAAACACAAGTAATTTTCTGATATTGAAGAAAGGAGAGAAATTTTTCTCCATAAAATAAATGTATTAGATTAATTAACAATAGTAATACATGATCAACGAAACCTCTAATCCCAAAGGGAGGTGGTTATATAGAAACTGTCAAATCTAGAAAACTAGGAAAAAACTAGAAAAAAACTAGAAAAGGGTAAGAAAAGCTGAGGGAGGCCTAAAATAGCAAAAGTCATTGAAGAAAACCTTTGCCAACTATCTGCCACAAGGAAAGGATGAGGAGGGGTGCATTTCCCAAGGAAGGAAACTTTAAAACATGTTAAAATGGTCCAGGGGACCAAATCCCTTGATTTTAAGGGGGGATCTTCATGTGGGGAGCCAATCCTCAAATAACTTAAGTGGATGAGGTGTGGTTAGGTGTGAACATGCACTTAGATGTCTAAATGGTTTAGGAAAGTGGTTGGACCAATATTTCCATAATATTAAGCCTCTAAAGGCAAAAAACAAGGGAATGTTGGTCCACCGAGCTAGTTTACCAAAAAGCCATGTGTGAACATGGTTTTTAGTGCATGTGGCTATGTCAAGGATACTTAGGCTAAAAGATAAATGTAGATGTTAGGATTATATTCCTACATTTTCTCCATTTTTAATGAATAGAGCTACCTTGTTAACTCCATGGGATTAGCCAAATATCAAGAGACATGAAGTAGAGCCCATATTTCCTAAATTTTCATATTCTGTAATTTTTGTGCAAACCCTAACAAAAACTAGTGGATGACGTGCCTCACCCATGGGATTAAGAATTGGAATCTAATGGCATGGAACTAGAAACATGCCTAGTAAAATTGGAAATGACTAGCTATGCCAACTCTTTGAGCTTGAAAAGTAAAGAGGCATATTCAACTCTAGACCATAGGTCTAGAAGAGGTTGGGTCATCTGTTCAAAAGCTATAAATTTTTTATATGCCATCTTCTCCAATGACGAAAGAAAGGAAAACTCTTAATGTCTATCTAAATATGCATGATTCCCCAAGCCATTCATGTTGGAGCCTACCCAGATGTCAATGAGATCCAACTTTCCTAACCCAACCGAGTAGCCGTAACTAATTCAATGAGATTTGATCCAGATACTTTTGTGAATTTTATGAAAGAAAATGTACAAGGAATTTTCAATCTTGGACAAAAGGTCTAAAAGAGGGTATACTATATACCTGAAATCCATAACAATTCTCTAGCCTATCTCTCTAGGTAAGAAAAATAAAGATAATTCCCAAGGTTAGTTTACACATGCATGAATCCTAGGATAGCTCATGATTGAGGCTTTTTAGATTTCCACAAGAGCTAGTGTCCTTTACTTGATCCTCTTCCTTTTACAGCTAACCATAAGGGACCTAATGGGATTTGGTACTGATACCTCCATGAAATTTTTCACAAGGGCATATACCAATTGAGCTAACCTGTGCGGCTACACACACATATAATATAAATATGTTTAACTGGAGAGAAGACATAACTCCTTACAATTATAAAGTTTTCATTTGACAGTTGGCTATATGAATGTGACACAGTCTGACTAATAAATGAAATGGTCATTTTCCGAGCATTTCTTTTGGTCAATTTTGTTCAAAATCCAATATTGTTTTTAAAAATAATTATATGTTTAAGTTGTTTCATTTTCAAAGATCGACTGCTTTGGGAGTTTTCAAGGGTGTTGAATCCATTTATGCATTCAAAACTATATTTTAAATAACAAGAAATCACAATGTTGCTAGCAATTGTACTATGAAATTTGGTCCAAAAAGTCATTTCATTTACTAGTTAGACAATGCCATATGAATGCAACTTGGTATTAATTACTCAGTGAATATACCCATGGATTTCCCTTGGCCTCATCCACAAATATCACATTACCATAGAGACCACCATGGACAGTACTTGCACATTAGCACAAACCATTGTTTACAGTATAAAATTATTTTCAAATAGTGGAAAGACTCATTCTGCTACATTATCATGGGTAGCATGCCCTCTATATCCTGAACCTAGGTCATCATCAGTTATCTGGCTTACTGCGAAAACACATCCCCATCATGGACATGACTTGTGGCTTGTGCGAGAATAATTTCTGTAATTCTTATTTTATTTTTTATAATGTGCCTTGTTGGCAAAGTTAGTGACAATAACATAGGATTTGAAACATTGAAGTGTGTCGGATGCTCTCACTACTTGTTTTTTGTTTTCTAAGTTATGTGAGTGTTGAAACTACTGCACACTTAACGTTTGGCTTGATTAATTGAGACCCAAGGGGATCTAAGCCATTAAAATCACCAGGGGATCACACTAGATCTTGGTCACACTAGCCATTACGATAACTACATTTTTCGCCAAAAGAGTTTCGAATTGGTGACTTAACACCACTAGGCGTCTTAACAATACACCATGTCATTGTCTATTCGATACCCATGGGCATATATTACCACTAATTATTTTAAAAAATTTAATTTTATTTACATGATTTATAAATTAATCAATTTTAATTGAAAATTATTGGTTGAATACCGTAATTTCCCCTCCCTAATTTCCTTAGTGGTGTATGAAAAGTCTTAATTTAAATTAAAATAAATGGTTTGCTTTTACCACTTTCCCTTGACCCAGCCTGCAACCCATTTTATGCGGAGAAACAAAGAAAATTAAAATGAAAGTGGTTGGGCTAAAAATGTTAACCAAATTTAAGCGAGAACTTAAGACATATTTAAGTCTACCGGAGGGGATTATAAAAACCCTCTTCCTATATGGTCAGCCCCTAATAATTTACCTCATGAGCATTGGGAATTCTTGAAGACCACTGACATGGGTTCACATTCTTGCATATCCCATCCCCTTGCTCGAAAAGTAATGCGACTTAAATTTAGATAGCTTGATGACTGGAATGCAAAAGAAAAGATATTTGAATAACATATCCACTATACTGTAATCATCTCATGTCATCTTTATTACCCAATAATGGAAACATAAACTGGAATGCAACTCTACAAATTCACTTTACCCTGACTTCTCAAGCATTGCTTTCGAGGAAGAACTCACATAGAGATTTCGGTACCCATTAACCATGGTCGATAAACATGAGCATGCCAGACCAAATCCCCTAGCCACTCATCTCCTGAATTTCACAAATCTGAGGCCTGTGAAGTTCACGGAGATGAAAGCAATAGTAAACTCAACATGTGCCTTCTGTGACTTCATGGAAACCACACCGAGGGAGACGGTCATCGGCTTCATCCTAGAAGTCATTGACCACATTGAGTAGGCAAGAGGGATCCATGAATTTCACATCAAGGTAAAGTGCTCGAAACCCCAAGCTGAATGAGTGATTTGGTATCATGGAATTTTATGATTGCAAGTTACGCACACAATGGGAATTTCGAGGAAGAATTACAATTATTTCAACAAATGTAAATAATGGGAGTGAATCCAAATCTAATCACATTAAATGTGATGATTGCAGGCTATGCATAGAATGGGTATGGTCATGAAGGCTTCAATGTTTTCAATCAAATGCAAATGGTAGGCTCCAACACTAATTCCACAAATGTAGAAAGTTTAATGTCTTCATGTATAGATCTCGAGTCTCTATAGCTCGACGAGGTAATCCATAGTTACATTATTTGAAGTGGGTTTGAATCACATCTTCTTATTGGGAATTCTTTGACTGAAATGTATTCTAAATGCAAGAGTATAGCAGACGCACATAACATGTTTGTGGGCTTGTCTTGGAAAGATGCAATCTCATGCAAAGCCATGATTGTAGGTTATATACATAATGAGTGTTGTGATGAGGCTTTTGAAATATTTCATCAAATCTCTTTGGCTTTTGCAAATCCAAACTTGGTCACATGGAATGCCATGATTCCCTGGTTTACTCATAATGGATGCTTTCACGAATAGCAAGAGTTCTTAAGTGAAATGCAAGAGGCAGGTATAAAACCCAATTCATCTACCATTTCTAGTATTCTCCCAACTTATGTCCACATCGAAGATTCACCACATAGTAAGCAGGTCTATAGTTGGATAGTCAATAATAGGTTTAAGTCCAATGCCCTTGTGGAAAGTTCCCTTGTAGATATGTATGGAAAATTGGGAAATATAGGGACAGTGCGATGTGTTTTTGATGATATTTCTGAAGGATCAAGAGATGTTGTGTGATGGATAGTGATGATATATAGATATACTCAGAATGGTCACAATGAAGAAGCTCTTGTATGCTTACATAAAATGCAAGTCATTAAGGTTATGGTCAATCTTTTGACTATTGTGAGTGTTCTCCCATCGTGTTCCTTTGTAACTCGGTGAGGAGATACATGGCTATAATTTTGAGAGGCAATTTTGGCCAAATGTTTTTTTGGGAAATGCACTAATTGACATGTATTCCAAATGTGGAAATATAGATTATGCATACAAAGTGTTTTATAAAATGACTCAAAGAAACACTGTATCAGGGAAGACTAGCAGTATGTATAGTTCCCTCATTCAACAAAGACAAGCCATATGTACAGTGCCCTCAGTTAGAGAAGACCAACTGTATGTACAATGCCCTCATTCAGTGAAGACCAGTTGTATGTACAATGCTCCATGGACGCAAAAGTGAGGGTGAGCTTCATCATGACGTTGTTCCACCATGTGGAGACAATGGGGGATTTGGAGGACAAGGAGATGTACTACTTATGGAGGGTGGGCATGAGGGATCTCAGAAGTGCATGTCCCAACCGTTGAGCATGATCATAAATCATGGGAGCTACAGGAATATCCTACGCCTCCACTTGAATATTTGGGTGGGCAATGATGTCCATCGATAGACCAAGTTTAAGTGGAGGGACCACAGGAAGAGGGTGTGGGGAAGGCTTATATTGTCTAGCTTACATATCAACTAGAGTTCTTTTCTCATCTTCTTGTAGCTTTCATAGTTTATAGGTGACCACCTCCACCCACATCTCTCGTAGTTTATAGGAGAGCACATTTTCATGTTTTTTGACAACTTGAACAAATTTGTTCCAATACATTGTCTGCAAATTGGGTAGGAGTACTAATGTTAGCCATTAGCTTCACGAGATATACACAACATCAATCCCAAACTAGACATAGAAAAGAAAATTAATGTTGGTCTTCCTACGGCTAAATTAGTAGCAAGATTAATATTTGTCCTTTCTCAAATTAGGCGAATGCTATGTAAAGGGTGAATCTAGATTTATTTATGAGTTCTGGTTCACCTATTTCTCGTAGTGACTTAAAGGGAAATTCGCTCTTAGAAAGCTAGAAAGTATATTACTTTTACAACCCCCCCCTCGTACGTAGTAGCTGTAATTTTGTAACTCGGCATTTAGGCAGGGCGAAATGGTAGGACCTCTAAGAAAACAAAAAATTGTTTGTTGCTCATTGGATGTCTCAAAATTACAAATTCTCATTACTATGAATGGGGAAGGGTAGTTGAGCTATAATTTCTTAAAGGTGGGCATGGAAGTCACTTAAATATAGCATTATTGAATTTCCATGCACCTTCTAGGTTGCCGCAGGAAATAACATACCACTTAAGAATATTGAATTTATATTTTTTTAATTCAATCATTGTCTTGTCATGAAATAAGTATTGTATGTGAGACCATCTTCTCCAAACCTACAGCTCCGAATGTTAAAAATTAAGATAAAGAAATTATTTTCTACGACATTCACAAGGACATCTCTGTTATATATATGAAAATCATTATGAACCTCATGTTTTGGTGGTCAACAGTGTGACAGGGTTAAAGTTGAAAAACGTTTGTTTGGTAGAATGAACCATTTAAGAATATTTAATTTGCAAACTTCAACCATAAATGTTAAAAATGAAGGAAAATAAATTATTATCTGACATTGACTTGACCTCAGGAGATCCCTCAATTCATTGGTAGGCCATAGCTATTCCCTTAGGTGATTGGTAGGCCTTTTTTCTATTCTTATGAAAAATCTTTTCAATATCTAGGATGATCTTGCCTAGCATGCTACCAATATTGAACATGAGGATGTTATTGAATCATGTAATTATAGTGTTGGTCAAGATTTCTTGGATCGCTTTGGCTATTTCTCTAGGGGGAAACACCATCGATCCCACTGTCTTCGAGTCACTTCCATTGTATTTCGATTACCCTGATTGGAGAAAAAATCATGATGCTCTCATTCCTCTCATCGATATTGCAGAAGTCTATGCCAAGGTATGCCCACACTGAATATTCATTTTTCATCTATTATTATGTAGAAAATTGAGTCTAGAAACACACATTAATGTCAATGGATGTGTCAAATAAAACACAACCCTTTTAGCTTAGGTTCCCTGCCCTTAAAGTTATTTATTGTGGAAAAAATTGACCCATATTAGCCCTTAGCCTTATCATCCTCGATATCTCAATCCTAGCTTTTATATTTTTCGACCTACTAGTTGAAATGTCATCCCTTTTATAAATGCCATTTGTTTGGGGAAGAAAACAAACTAGAACCATAATCAAAAAACTAAATGGCTTAATGATCCATCCCTCACATAATTTACCCAAAGTCCCACTAGCTTTTCATTTACATTTAGTTTTGAATGAATAGACGAATGGATGGATGATTGTCTTAAGGTACCCTTGTAATATTATTTTCTCAAAGCCCTGCATCAGACCCACCTCCACCACCCATGTCAACCATATTTGTCTATTGGTTTTGCTGGGAACATATTGTAAGCTCTTCAGAGCCAATGGATGGATGATTTCGTTAAGGTCCCTATTGAATAGATTATTTTTATTAAGAATTTAAACCCTTGCGCCACAAACCACTCCATTTTAAGTGTACTAGTTTATTGGTTTTTCTTAGAATATATTATAATTTCCTTAGTTCCTAGTCTATGCTTGTAATAAAATTCCCAAAAGTTGAGTTTTTATGTAATTTATTGAAAATTTCATAAAATACAACATTTTCGCAAAGATTATCACATGCCTAAAAACACAATAATCCTGCGAATGAAATTAATATAATAAAATACATTTTCAAAAACATGGTAATGCTACTAATGAATCCAATAGAATGCGAGAAAAAGTGGTCATTTGATTGTTATTTTACATTATTTTTGACACCCTAATATGTCCAACATGGTTTCAATAAATGTTCCCTACAAATATTTTTTAGATGAAGGAATTTGTAGGAAAGAAGAGATCCTTTCATTGATTGTCATAACTTTATTTATTTGTTTATGTCTAAATTATATATTGAAATATTTTGATTTCTAAAAGAACAGTAATCACGTAAATGAAATTAATATAGTAAAATATGTTTCCCAAAACATGGTAATTCTTAGAAAAACTTTGATAGAGTGTGAGAAAAAGGGATCCTTTTGTAGTATCCCATTGTTGGTATTTGCTTTCGTATGCAATCCTAAGTTAGTTTTTCAATAAAACACATGAAAATTTGAATTTCATAAAACCATTATGTGTTGTGACATAGCCATCTTCCTTTCAGGAACCAGTGCAGTGGTCGGTTTGGGTTGGTGCGATGGTGGATGAGTATGACTCCATACTTCAACATAGTGTTTGGGATGTGGTCCCGAGACTAGAGGAAAAGTCACTTGTGAGCTCCCATTGAATTTAGAAGGTAAAGAAAACTATAGGTGGTAGTGTGGAGAAGCATAAGGCTAGATTTATGGCCTACGAATTTTCACAGGTAGAGGGGATGGACTATGATAAAACCTTTTCTCCTGTTGCAAGGTCTTCGTCAATCAGATCTATTTTGTCACTATAAACACAGATGGGTTGGAAAATCCATCATATGGATTTGAAGGCTACCTTCCTCAATGGCATGATTGAGGAAGAGGTGTACATAGAGTAGCTCGAAGGTTTTGAAACGTCGGACTGTGATTCAAATGTGGTTCAAATCAAGAGAGCATTTTATGGGATAAAGCAACCACGTGATGCTTGGTACCTCAGGATAGATAGCTACTTCACTGGGTTGGGCTTCACGAAGGGTGAAGTGGATGGGAACCTTTATCACATAGTGGTGGAAGGTAAGATGTTCATCATTGTATTTTACGTTGATGATCTCATACTGCTAGGTGATGAGAAGCTCAGGAAATATTTCAAGGATGAACTTGCAAGACAGTTTGAGATGAAGGACATGGGGATAATTTATTAGTTTCTTGGCATGGAGGTATGGCATGGAGATCAGGAGTTGCTTCTATCTCGGGGAAAGTATGCCAACTAGATACTTAGGATATTTCGCATGGAGAGCGGTAAACCCATGAAGACTCCTCTAGATGGTAACTGGAGGAAGGAGGATGTTACTTCAGGGGAAGTAGTGGAAGCTATTGTTTATAGGCAACTTGTGGGTTCATAGACATACTTGGTGAAAACGCGACTGGATATGTGATATGCATTCAACCAGCTTAGTCAAGTGATGGTTAGGCCTACCAAGCTATATTGGAAGGTGACAAAGAATGCATTGAGATACCTCAGAGGCACTACTTAGTCTGGGTTATGATACAGATGGACAAAGTGATTGAAGCTTCAAGGATTGACTGTTGTAGATTTGGCAGGGAGTCCATCAGACATGAAGAGAACATGAGGAGCTATCTTTAGTATTGGGTCAGCAATAGTTTCTTGGTATAGCAAGAAATACAGATTGGATGCACTTAGGTTGGTAGAGGCACTGTACATGGCTGGAAATCAAGTAGAATGTGACGCTATCTGGATGAGGAAGATCCTAGTTGGTTTTTTTGGTCAACAGATGGATTTGTCAACGATTTACTGTGATAATCAGAGTTGTATCAAACTCTCTAAAAATCCATTCTGTCGTGATCGGTCCAAGCATATTGATATCCATTATCATCATCTCACTGATTGTGTATTGAGGTGGATCATGATGTTAGAATACATTCCCACGCAGGAGCAAGATGCTGACATCTTGACAAAGGCATTACCAAGATGTAAATTCAAATTTCATAGAGGCGGGATCAGGGTATTTGATAATCCCTTTCTTGTTGAGAGGGAGTGTTGAGAAATGGTAACAATAAATTCCAGTTTAATTTGTCCTTTAATTAAACTGTGAATTAAATGAGATTTATATTCTCATAGCAACTTAAAATAGTTAAATTAAGTTTATTAAACTTACTTAACTTAGGAAATTATTGTTGGAAGTCTTTTGGAAGTCATGTGTATGTTCTCCATAATTTGTAGGAGTCTGGTGTGAGTTAATTGTGCGTTGTAAAATACAAGACTCGATGTCATGAGTCAGTTTAGTTAAATTAGTTATCAAACTAATTGAGAGAACTAATAGTGAGTTAACAATCAGTGGTGAAACTAATGAAATTTTCCAGTGCTACTCTAGTTAACGAAATATTTACTCATCAAAAACTCATGCATGTCGATTTCGAGAAAGACCTGGTTGAGAATACAGTGCAAGGACAATGTACTATTTGTTTTAGACTTTTCTGAGTTTCACTGATAGTGCATACAATCAGGAACTGATCCTTGAGGGATTGAGCTACTTTTAGAGGCTTTATTCCATTTAAATACAAGCTATGCTTCATAGGAATTACACATTGGAATAGAGACTTGGAGAGCTTGTGAAGAGACTAAGCTTTGGCCTTGAGGTTGCTTAAGAGTTGGAGACTGAATATGTTGAGTGTTGGGATTTTTCTAGAGAGAACAAGCATTATAATTTCATCTTGATTTTCTGGATTAATTCAAAAAAGATAGTGGGGTATTGAGTTGTGGATTTCCCCTTATTTTTATTGTGTTATGTGCCTTTGATTCTCTTCCTCTATTGATTATTGTTTTCTCAATGTTTATGGGTTTTCGCAGTAAAGAGTAGAAGTAGATTATTGTCCCTTTCTTTAGCAAATTTCATTAGATGGTGAATCTACAAGATTTTCTACACATATATACGGCACTATCCCAAGTCAAGAATATTATAAACTATCTAGTCTCTTACAAACCACGTCTTCCAAATATCATAAGGGATGAGAGTGTCACCTAGAGTGGCCAAAGCTATGACACCCTTTTTGTCATGTAAACAACAAATAGAAGCGCAAAAGTTACCTTATATAGAACTCTCTTGAGTCAATAATATTATACATAACCTATTCTCCAACAAACCAAGCCTTCCAGATATCGTAAGGGATGAGAGTATGACCCAGAGAAACCAAAGCTATGACACCCTCTCTTCATGTACACAACAAATAGAAGCCCTAAAGTTACCTTATCCAACCAATAGCCAGGATGGAAGCTTTTATATTTCAATATACATTTCTCTTCAATAAATGGGACTGGAGATTGCATTTATTATTCAGAGCTCTCATGGCAACTGTTAGGGTTTAGGTTGTGAGCTAGGGTTCCGCCTGGGCAGCGACTGTCACAGGCCTGGAGAACCACAGATCTAGGCTGGTAGCACTGTTTCGAAAGGGGCGTTTGCTGTCGGACTGGATGGGCGCAAAGGGGTCCAGTGGGACCCCTACTTTCAAACAGGTCATCCTGCAGAAATGACTTAAGAACATGAAGGAAGGAGTCAGAATAGAGGGTCAGAATAGTTCACTGTTGAACAACAGAAACAAAAAGGAGAAGAAACCAATGATGTCTGAAAAGACTGTTTTCTCTGCAGAAGTCAGGATCTCAGAGGAACAGGATAAGGGCAGTAATCAAGAGGAAACCGAGGAGAAGTCTCAGCCCTCGGGAAAGCAGGAAGCGGAACCACAAGCAGACAAAGAACCAAAATACAGTAATAAGAAGCAGCCGAAAAAGGAGGGGGAAACCAACGCAACCCCCAACAAGCATCAGGCCACCAGCAGTGCCTGTAAGCCAAAGAAAACTGATAGTTTACAGGTGACAATCTCTGACCCGGAAATCCAAAACTATAGGGAGCACATGGCTGAACATGCCATCATCTGCAGATTCATGGGAATCTGGCCTACGGAGAGGACTCTCTGCCAATGGATAAGGCAGATGTGGAAACCTAAAGGAGATGTGCAGTTACATCTAGGAGCAAGAGGCTTTTTCACTGTCGTATTCACTAGCATTGAAGACAAAGACAAAGTTTTCGAGGGTGGCCCGTATTTTCTAGCCTCAGCAGGTTTATACATGAGACCCTGGCAGCCGAACTTTGTCCCGGAAAAAGAATCTTTCACTCGCGTCCCAGTATGGATAAGAATCTTTTCTCTCCTGATCGACTACTGGGGGTTGAATGCCTTGAAGCAAATAGGGGACAAGCTTGGAAAGTTTGTCAAAGCTTCGGAAGCTACCATGCAGAAAAGATAAACGTCCTGTGCAAGAATCTGTGTCGAAATGGATGTATCCGGAGCACTTCATGAAGGAATATGGCTGGAGTACAGGGACGAGGAATACTTTCAAGCGTTAGATTATGAGCAAATACCCTTCAGGTGTCGGAAGTGTCATGAGCATGGACATCTGATGAGAGACTGTCCTCTGAACCAAAAGGAAGTAGAAGAAGACAAAACCCAGAACAACAAAGACAAAAACAACTTTATCAAACCAAAGTACAGGCAAAGGGCCTACAGAAGAAGGAATGTCAAAGGAGACACAAGGAAAAACCTCTTCAACAATCCTTTTGATTATCTGGACCTGGAGACTGACTCAGAGGAGAAAATGAACCCCACTGATAAAGAAACAGAGCAAGTAGGACAGGAATACCCCCAAGCGGAAGGTAAAGAAACAGGGAATCCTAGCAAGGAAGTCCAAATGCAAGACAGAACAGAGGAGTCGGACTACGAGACAGAGATGTTAACCAGTGAAGCGGGGAGTGAAGATCAGGAGCTAAATGAAACACTAGCTATGGCAGGTTTAGACCTATCAGTTCTTGTGGACAAATGGAAAGCCAACGGGATTGAAACAATTCTAGAGGAAGAGATAAGAACGGTCAAGGACCTCTTCATAGCACGGCAAAAAGACATCCTGGAGAAACAGAAGCACAAACTAGGTGTCATTAAAGGAGGCAACCTTCAACACAAAACGGCTCTAGGCAAAATTTCTGGTTCAGTACACAAACGTCGCAGAGGACGCAAATCAAATGGAGAACAATTGCAGGAGCTGGGGGAGATCTTGATCAATGCAAGTCAGATAAAGCAGTTAAGTGAGTACCTGTCCTTCCTAAAATCTTGTTAATCATGAAGATTGTCTCCTGGAATGCAAGAGGGATGAATAGCCAAAATAAACAAAGACTTCTAAAGAGACAGATGGAAAAAAATAATCCAAATATGCTGTTTTTACAAGAGACAAAGTGCAACAAAGAACTCATAGAAAAACTACGAATCAAATTAGGAAGAAATTTTGAAGTTCTAGAGATAGAAAGCAAAGGGCGTGAAGGAGGTTTAGCAACCTTCTGGGACACCAGAAGATATCAGGTAGTTGCAGCGGAAGCAAGCAAGAACTACCTGGCCATGGAGGTGCTTCTTATAGGTAACTCTTCCTCTTTCCTCTGTATAAATATCTACAGTCCTCAGAGGTTAGATGATAAACTTGTTTTCCTAGAATCCTTGAATAAACTTATGGATAGACACCCAAAAGAAAACTTTATCTTGGGAGGGGACTTCAATATGATTACCTCCCTCATGGAGAAAAAAGGAGGGCTCCGGAAGTTAAATAGGGATGGAGATCAATTTAAAGACTTTATTGACAATGCAAGATTAGTAGATGTGTACCCCAAACAAGGTAAATTTACCTGGAACAACAGACGGGGTGGTGAAAATCTGATCTCCTCAAGACTGGACCGCTTTCTTGTCTCAGAGAATTTATTATTAGATGGTAAAAATGTGGAGTCAAGCATTCTTCCGAGTGGAGGATCGGACCACTGGCCGATCTCTCTCATTGTCGAGGTTCCAGGAACCCCCAGGAACAAACCCTTCCGTTTCGAGAAATTCTGGATCGAACATCCCAATTTCCTCACCATGGTGGAAAAATGGTGGGCTGAACCCTTAGCTGAAGAAGGGTCCAAAATGTTCAATTTGCAAAAACGACTAAAAACCATCAAATTGAAATTAAAAGACTGGAACAAAATAGTTTTTGGGAATATATTTCAGGAAAAAGCAACCATAGAGCAAAAACTGGAACAAATTCATAAGGCTGGGATGGCAGGCAGAAGAGATGAGGATTCTTGTGCACAAGAGAAAGAGCTCACTCAACAGTGGCACACCAGATGCAAGCAGGAAGAGACATTATGGAAACAGAAATATCGAGTGCTGTGGCTAAAGGAAGGAGAGAAAAATACTAAATTTTTTCACAGTTCGGCAATAGATTACAGAAATGTCAACAAGATCCTAGAACTGAAGAATAGTGAAGGAGAAATCCTCAGAAATCATAAGGATATCTCAGATCTACTTTCAAATCACTTCAGCAACATAGCGCGAGAACCGGAGGTCAATAGGGAGGTGGCCATTCAAGAAATAACCAATGCCATTCCCAACTCAATCACAGAGGAGCATAATTGGTCCCTAAGGAAAAGGATCACTATGGAAGAGGTGGAGGAAGCAGTCAGGAGTATGCCCAATGACAAAGCGCCGGGACCAGATGGATTCACTATCAATTTCTACAAAGTCTGCTGGAAAATTGTCAAGAACGATATTTGGGAGATCGTGGAGGATTCAAGAAGATCTAAAACTATCCTTAAATCACTAAATTCAACTTTTATTACTCTCGTTCCTAAAGTAGAGGAGGCCAACACTCCGGAAAAGTTCCGACCAATAGCCCTCTGCAACGTTATATACAAGATCATATCAAAAGTTATCGCCAACAGGCTGAAGATGATCCTCCCAGGCATCATTTCACAGGAACAGTCCGGCTATGTGGAAGGCAGGCAGATTTTGGACAACATTTTGCTAGCCCAGGAGATGATACATTCTCTCCATTCAAGGAAAGTAGCTGGAATGCTAATGCAGCTGGACCTATCCAAAGCGTATGATAAGGTGAGTTGGACTTACCTGGAAGCTATTTTAAACGCTTTTGGCTTCAGCCAGTTGTGGATCAAATGGGTATTAGCACTTATTAAATCCACGAGATATTCTATTCTAGTGAATGGTACTCCCTCCACGCCCTTTAGCCCTTCAAGAGGCATAAGACAAGGGGATCCTCTTTCCCCTTTTTTGTTTGTCATTCTTATGGAAGGCCTAAGCAAATTAATTGCCAAGAGAAAAGAAGATGGCCAAATCAAAGGTTTACAGCCTATCAGGTCCTGCCCGGCCACCACTCATCAACAATTCGTGGATGACACCATGTTACATGGCACCCCCACAGTGAAAGAAGCCACCGCGTTCAGAGATATTCTGCATCTCTTTAGCAGAGCCTCGGGTATGGAGATTAACGTCTCCAAATCTACCATCTTTTTTTTCAACACTCATCAAGCTGTTCAATCTCATCTTTCCAGACTGTTGCGGTTTAAAATTGGTTCCTTACCTTCCAGATATCTAGGTGCCCCCCTCACCCTCAGGCCTTGGCAAAAGGCTCATTGGGAGAAAATCCTGTCCAATATGGAAAGGAGATGCAAACACTGGACTAACAGAGCTCTGAATTTTGCAGGCAGACTAGTTCTCACAAAAGCGATCCTCCAAGCCATACCCCAATACATGCTCTCGATCCTTCCCGCTCCTAAGGCCATCCTAGATCAAATAAGATGTATTCAGCGCTCCTTCCTTTGGAGTGGAAACAGTGAGAAGAAGAAACGGTCGCTGGTGGCCTGGAAAAAACTCTGCAGACCAAAGAACAGGGGAGGCCTGAATCTGGTTGATCCCTCTGTTGTCAACAAAGTCTGCGGAGCCAAAATCTGGTGGAAGTGGATTTCAAACACTACCCTCCCTTGGGCCAATCATTGGAAGGAGAAATACAGGCCGACCGGGTGTAATCTGGATCTCATAAGAATGCAGGAATCCCCCAACGGATCCCCTATATGGAATCACGCTCAAGCTAATAGAAGCATTATCTAGGATCACAGTTTCTGGGAAATTCGAAATGGGACACAAGCTCTCTTCTGGGAGGATGCTTGGCAGCAGTCCCCGAAATTAGAATCCCCTAGCCTCCAACCCTTAAAGCTAGCATACTAAACAGAGGGCCATAGCAGAGTCAACCACTACTGGAACTCTTTCAGTGAAGACCCGGAGTGGAGAGAATGGAAAGTTTTCAACCCAGACCAGAATGAAGTGCCTCAAGATGTTATCCATGACCTAAACCAACAAATTCGAAAAAGAAAGATCAGAATAGCTGTTGAAAATGATAAGCTCAGGTGGGGACCGAAAGGTAACGGGGAATTCTCGCTTAAAGAAGCAAGAAGCATAATTGAACGAGAAGAACAGCCCGAAACCGTTCCTTGGGCCGACAAAGTTTGGGATAACTTTCAATGGCTGAAAATAAGAACCTTTTTGTGGCTTCTTATGCAGAAGAGGACTCTAACGTGGGAGAACCTACGGAGAAAAGGATTTCAGGGACCTTTGAAATGCCACTTGTGCTTGCAGGAGGAGGAAACGATGAATCACCTTTTCAACTCCTGTGAATGGGCATCCCAGTTATGGCTGTGGATGGAAGCAATAATGGAAGACACAGATCAGAACAGGGACTCCATTCAGGATTCGATAACCAATTGGAGGAAAAACTTCTCTATAATGAACAGCGTGGACAGCATTTGGAAATGCACCCCAGGGTTCATTACTTGGACAATATGGAAAGAACGGAATAGACGAGTCTTCACAGAAGAGAACCGCAGTATTGAATGCGCAAAAGAATCCATATTAATCAATATCAAACAGCTGGTTCAGACAAAATGCAAAGTTGATACAAATGATAAACCAACGGGTAAGGACTTACGCATCTTAAAGAAATTTCAACTGGAAGCCTTCAGTAGTTGCCCCTCCGGAGGAAACAGAGCCCTCACCTCCTCTCAACTTCACAGCTGGCAAATGCCACCTGAAGCTTGCCTCAAATTGAACTTTGATGGAGCTTCGAGGGGTAACCCAGGTATTGCAGGAATCGGAGGAGTCATTCGTAATCACAGAGGAGACATAATCCACATTTTTTGCAGGTCGTTGGGGGAATGCACAAACAATGAAGCAGAATTCGCAGCGATGGAGCAAGGTCTAAAGATTCTCAGGTCCTTCAGACAGGGTAATTTCATAGTGGAGGGGGATTCTTCTTTGGCAATCTCTGCGGCCAAGCGCCTTCAAGCAGGAAATCAAACCAGTAAAGTCACCAAACATTGGAGACTGGCAAAGGCTATCGAGAATATAGCGGAATTGATAGCAGATCTGAGAGGCATTGTCTTTCAATCTATCAGAAGAAAGGCAAATGGCCTGGCCGATTTCCTGGCAAACCACGGGGCTGACACACCGCACCTCATCACGAACAGTTGTTGGTAGGACGTCGACTGCCCTACCCTCAAGGTGACATGCGCACAGCTGGCGGAAAAGGACAATATCAATGTCGACTCATCCTAGGGGGTGACGGTCCCAGCACCAGGTACCGGGATGAGAAAATCATCGGCATCAGTAATAATCATGACCATAGTGATGGAGTGACAGGTCATCTAGGACAGGGAACGTCTTGGCGGCGGCAGGCCAGCACAAGAATCGATCATCACAGTTCAACTTATCGAACCAACTGCAGCGGCATTGGCCATTCAGTTCCATATGGCAGGAAATCGCATGGCAAGGCACCCAGAGCATTTATGTCAAACCATAAAGAAGTACAGGGACCTGAAGCTCGGAACAGGAGAAATCAGCAGACTGAAATACAGAGTACCCCCACTACTTCCAATCACCGTTATGATCTCTCAACCGTACAACATACTTGGCATCAAGGCAATCAAGTCATAAGCAGCCACTCCCTCTATGATTCAGCCTGTAACGGCCTCATCTATGCGAACCTAATTCCCATTTATGGCATCGGTACCCAAAGCTTAAGCGGGACAGCTACCATCCTTAGGCGATTTCATAAACGAAGATGCTATAAAGCTAGACACAGCAACCCTGTGTCTCCCACATCTTATCAAGCGAAGGGTGAGAACAATTCTGCCAACGTTAATCAGTGGAGTGGGAGCAGGCATAGCAGGAAAATCATGGATGCGGGTGGCAGTCGCTACGCAGCAGCAAATCAGGACCTATATGAAGCAAAGAGAGGGTATGAGACCCGAGCCATTGCCAAGCACAAGCACAAGGTGGCGGATCTGGAGAACAAGGTAAAACAGGAAGAGAAAGGTCGCACGGAGGAGGAGGTTGCGGCAGAAGTGGATTGGCTGAAAGATCCAGGCACCCCATCTAAGAGGGCTACTCAGTTCGTGCGCACCAAAGCCGAAAGTTGGCGCACAAAGACGCTGATAGCCAAAGCGCTGGAATCCATGGAAAGGGAAAGGCCGAAAATTATCACTGAAGTGAACTTAACCGACGCTTAGATGGCCAAAATCCTTGACTTCAACAACACTCTGGACAGACGCATCACCAGGGTTCAGGATGCCATCCATGTCGTTGACCATAAGCTTACTCTTCTAATTAAGCTGCTAAGAGACACCATCAACCAGGGCCCTACTGCCCCTCAAACTTCAAATGCTACGGAGCAGGGCGACAATTTACTGAATGTTGTGCAAGCCACGGTGAACACCCATGTTGCACAAATGGGCCTGGACACCATTGGTCTGTTGGGCAAGCATATCTAGTCTTAGCCCTTGCTCCTCTGCTCTTTTTTGTTTTCTTCTTTGGGTTTTCAGCTCCTTATGGCCTTTTCTGGGTTTATCAATGTCAATGTCTCGGTCTACTATGTCTCGACCCTCGTGAGGTCTGCGAATAAGGTCTACCATTGCCGCCCTGCGTGGTGTGCCTCAGGCATTTTAGTCTTGGTGGTTAGTCTGTCCCAGTCGTCCATCTGCTATAGCAGGAATTTTGTACACTATTTTGTTATATAATATAACTCTCTGATTTACAAAAAAAAAAAAATACATGGGACTGGTTAATATCTCATGCCAACCCTTTGCCCACAAGCAACCAATATGGAAACTTCTATATTTCAATATACATTTCTCTTCATTACATGGGACTGGTTAGTATCGCATGTCAACTGTTTGCCCAGAAACATGACCTATTCATCCTTGTTGGTGATAAAAACAATACACTTTAAGTTCAAGATATGTGTCATGCTCTCAAAAATTCATACAGGAAGTGACATATATTATCCTAAGTATGATACCAATGGAAAGAAACAAAGCACAACAAGAAGACAATAAACTAGAACTAAAGGTACCATATTGCAAACACATCAAAAATTGAGAGTGGGATATTTACCTATGGGTGAGAATCTCTATTTATAGTGGTTTTATCAATTAAAATGTTGATTCTGGAAGGTAGTTTTTCTCCATATTTGAATAAGCTAAGACGGTGTTGAATTTTCAAATGTGAGAATCTGAGGCAGTGTGGTCCCAAACAATGCTAACTAACCAAAATTGAACAAGCCAAGGCTGTGAAGTCGATGGTGGTGTGATGATAGGATTTAAATATCTCTAACATATAATGTTTCCTCTCCATAATTGAATGTTTTACACAACCTTACCCAAAAGCCATATATTCGAATGTTTTACACAGACTTACCCAAAAATGATATATTCGTTGTGAAGTCTCAATTTTATTTAGTAATTGTTTGAATAATTACTTTTAAAGAGACATGTTTACATGTTATCTACTTGTATATTTCATGAAAAGCTTGATCACATAGTGGTACTACATGTTTGGAAGAAATATGAGGGATGTTGACAGGTCCATTAATAATATATACCGAACATCCCTTTTCTTTTGCCACTTGTTAGCGGTAGAAATTATGGGCTGCACTCGTTTGTAATGAGGATCTAGATGACCAGTTCTTTTACTCGGTGTCCAAGATAGCATTATGAATAGATGACGAATGATTTACAAGATGTCCCAAGAAATACTCAATATTGTAACTGATACCATGCTTATAATCACCATGGCTTGAATCTCACTTCAAATTGTTTAGAAATAGATTCTCAAATATGAAGTAACTACTTATTAAATTGTTTTCTCCTTTGCAGGTCCATATACATACAATAGTGAAATATATATATCCCTCTAGCAAGATGCATTAGCAACAAAATCATTTTAATGTAAAGAAGAATATATTCATCGTTCGCATTTTCCTCATACCTATTATTGATCCTTGAAAGGGATCCTCTCACAACCCAAGATACTTTCATTGATTCAATTCAATTGCTCAAATGAGTTATTACAGTTCTTTTACCTTTGCACGTCTTTGTACATATAGAAATTAAATATCTATATCTCTGCAACATGATGCATTAATACAGATATCATACTAATAAAATTTTCCATTTCTACTATCAATGTCATCATCAGCTAATCATTCACTATGGATCCTGTCGCAACCCAAAATATACATGTTAGTTGATTAGATATTATATAATGAATACATGTTTTAACAACCATTGAAATTCCAAGCCAGCGATGCATGAAAATGTAAAATTTAATATATAGTCCACTTAATTGTACAAATCACCAATATCGGTGATTTTAACCTCTAGTTTTAGGCCGGAATGAGTATCATAGTATCTTAGCTACTATTGATTTTGTTTTATCTTCAAAAAGTTTTCTTTTAGATTAAATATAGTTATTGTATGCACATTTCTCTTCGAATCACGTATCAAATATATTGGATTTCTTACTTCATAAAAATGGTTATTCAAAAATAACTTTGGTAAATATATATCTCATCGAATTAGATATTGAATAGTTTTACACAATGTCAATTCTTGTTTGTTTTACGAGATTTTTTAAACATTTAAATGATACACATTTGTTAAATTAGTTACTACTAATGCTAGATATTTGACTAATTTCTTATTAGCAAGTTGATAACTCAAATAAGTCACATTAGATGCACCATTTCACATATATGGATTCATTACGTTATCCATAGTTATGGGAAAGAATTTGTTTGTTCCTTCGAGGTTCTCTTCCTCCCAAAAGTCTACGTAGAAAGAGAGCACTAAAGGCAGCCCATTATTCTTGGAAAAAAAATTATGAACATGTAAAAGATAATATGGTTGATTCCATTGGCAACTTATTTATGTCATGACTTACTCAATGTCTCTACTATGTTAGACATTACGGTCAATGACAATTCAATTGTGTTGAGCACAATCTTCAAATGTAGTTTGCGGTGGGGAAAAATAAATAAGATAATTTTCAAATTATATATATATATATATATATATATATAATATATATATATAAAATAAAACCTCTAAGGTAATACCAAATTAACCCATAACATCTCTAGTAAACATATTATTATAGACTAATGCAGTTAATGTGAAGAGATCCAAACCAAGTACTTGTTGGCACAAATCTTGATTGCTAAATTAAAAATGGGTATTACATTATACGGTTCAACAAGAAATATCTAATAAAATAATTTGAAATCTATATTATGAAGCTGGAATTGAAATGTATATTATGAATTTCAAATTCATATAAATTTAATACCCGCTAATTACTGATTTTCTATTTGTGCATGGAATAGGTCAAATGGAAAAGATAGAATACTAAATACAATTACATACCATCAACAACGAACAAAATACTTTCTTTCAAAAAACTTAAATGATAAAAGCTGCTAGAAGTTATAGGGTCCTATAATTACATTTCAATTAGAGAAGAAACATTTTACATAAATCTATGAAATTAAATGGAAGTACATACATAGTTTTCCCGTCTGATGTTGATCCCTAGATGATGTTTATCTAATTCTTCTGATTGAATTACCAAAATAACTAATTCCTTCCTAAGTATATGGGATCAATATCTCTAATTCTTAGTTATATAGGATTTCAAGGTTGATGTCTTCTGTCCCCCATGCAAAAAACTCCAAGAAAAATTCTCAAGTTTCTAATTTTTCAGTTAAATCAAAAGCCTCCCAATTGTCTTTCACATTTTCTCTAGTGATAGCCTTCCTTGACCATGGCTCTACCTTTATAACTTTTTTTTTCCTCCATCTCCCATACAAAGGAAAAATAAAAACACCCCTTGCACTTCACCTCTTCACCTCCCTATACCAAAGAGGTTTTCTCCATCCTCACGCAAAATTGCCAACCACCTCTTCATAAATTATTATTTTTTATTCTTAGCATTCGTTGCCTTCTGTCATGGTTTAGAGATTATAATATTTCCTTCCTCTAATAATTATTTTGATCACCATCGATCTATAATCAATGTTTTAATATATATATATATATATATAGATATAATATATTATTATATCTACCAATATTTATAATCGTCCTTAAATTTTAGATATAAAATTATATTTATTTATATAATGTAAACTTTAAATCTAGCATACTATTGTATACATTCATGTCATCAGAAGGCTTAACACTATTATTGAAATTTCATACTTTAGAATATATGGAAATTTGATCAAATTAAGACAATTGACTTGCTTGATCAACCTTTATGTAGGAATAATATAATTTGGTTGAGTAATATTTACATTTCTTTTTATATAATATAATATAGTTGCATACTATGATGGCGATACACACTTAAATACATTACTCAATATATTCATTATATTATTGGGAATCAAGTATTTTGATTAGTACTTTCAATAATTAATTCATTTATCGTATACTTGGACATTCTTCATAATCAATTATTATGTATACTAGTGCAGTGCATGTGATGCATCCATGTGTAGCTATCATATTCATGACTCATATTCATGCTAGTACTCCTATTATGCCTATAATTAAAGATTGGTCATTACATAAGCCCCTCGTTCAAAAAAATTCATCCCAAAGTTAGGGTTTATATAGTATATTAGTAATTACTTTAGTGATTAGTATAATCATGTAAGGATTATTTTTCATGATTGAATTCTTGTTTATAATGCGAGAACACCTAGAATTTATGTTTTAAACATTTATTGGGTTACAAATTTATTAGTCATGCGATATGTCATACCCTAGCAAAGTTACTAAGCTATTCGAAAATCATCCTATCCTTCGTAACCTCTTATGCTCCCATCCTATCCATCCTCTATTGGAATATGCCATGGCGTCAACTATACTGACCTAACCATCCATAAAATCCCAAGGGTGATAGTAATGACTATATTGGCCTAACTTCCTTAGTAAGCATCTAGAAGTCATCATCACACATCTAGGGTAGTGCGACTCGGATATGCCTCCCGTGAATCTACGTTTTGGATGATAAATGGTGGGAAAAGCCTCCACCCCTACTAGTAGGACTAGGGTCAACAACCTATCACAGAATCTCAATGCACCTCCAATTTTCTTGGAGGTTTCTCATCACATGGTAGGTTCGATAATAGTATCA
This sequence comes from Pinus taeda, assembly GCA_000404065.3. Lineage (NCBI taxonomy): Eukaryota > Viridiplantae > Streptophyta > Pinopsida > Pinales > Pinaceae > Pinus > Pinus taeda. The sequence continues at coordinate 152,765 of APFE031475514.1, forward strand.
TCTACAATATAAACACTTGTCCACACATTATAATATGCATAAATATACTCAAAACCAAAACAACAATTTCATCTACAATATAAACAGTTGTCTACACATTATAACATATGCATCAATATGCTCAAATCAAAAATAACTTCAAATAATTGGTTTCCAACATCCATAATTCTCGACATTAGTAATATTTATCTTGGAGTTCATATAACATAATTCGCTATGTCTAGCCAATATATGTATAGCTATATGTCACATTAAGTAGTAAAGTGTTGTCACTATAGTTATGTCCATCTCATAAATAATAAGAAATATGTGGTCTTTAACATAATATGTAGACATTTCATTTATAAGATAATTGACATTGTTGTCCATGTACCGATAACGTGTACATATTAAATTAATCATACATGACAAAATGAAATCGTTTGAAATCACATTCTCAAATGTAACTTTGCATAGTTGTAAATAAGTTAAAAATGATAGAATTATGTATCTTTCTAGATAAAGTGAGGATATATATATAAAAAGTAAAGGTTTAGTGCATCAAAAGGCAAAGTAGGCTAAGATAATTTTGGCATATCGTCTTCATATATTTCTAAGTAGAAGAGCTAGGATTATATTTATCCATTTGGTCCTTAACTTGATCCACCATGTGGTTCCTAATTTGTTGAATCCTATGTTCCATTATACCAAACAGTTCAACTAAAATTATTCCCTTGTATAATACGTGTATCTCCTTCCATTAAAGGTTATGATATTTGTCAGATATGTAGTTTATTAGTACAAATACAAGAAAAACATTATCAATTTTATGAAAGTGGGGTGGCATTGTAAGACAGTAGGCAACAAGTCTGACCCTTTCAAGAATTTTAAATGGTCCAATAAACCATGTTGACGACTTTCTTTCATTTTTAAACTAGATGGTGCTTTTATCTAGCCTGGTACAGATAAAAGCTCAATCCCCTACTTCATAATTTATATTCTTCATGTGAGCATCAACATAGGAGTTTTGTGTATCTCATGCTTCTTTTAACTTTTTCCTCATTTTTTTTACTTTCTCTTCTGTCCCGTGAATTAATTAAGGCCAATAAATCACCCAATCCTCTGACCTATGCCAACATAGTAGTATTATGCAAGATCTTCCACATAATGCTTCAAATGGAGGCATTCTGATTGAACTATGGTAACTATTATTATATGAAAATTCAACCAATGCAAAGTACTTTTCTCATTGTGGTTACTGGTCCATAGCATACATCCTCAACATATCCTGCATTACATGGTTCACCATTTTTTTCTATCTGCCAATTTTAGGGTGATAAGTTGTACTTAAATTTAGGTTAGTTCCTAACCGAAACTACACAAAAGTCCAGGAACTTGAAATAAACTGAAAATACCTATCTGATATGATCTTCTTAGTAGCTGAATGGAACTTGGTAATTTCATTTAGAAATACCTAAGCTACATTAGAAAATTCATAACCATCTTTTACAGGAATAAAGTGAGCACTTCTCGCTATTTTATCCACCATGACCAAAATGGCATTTTGCCTTTGTGGGATGAGGGGTAGACCCACGATAAAATCTATAAAATAGGAATGTCGTGTGGTCATAGGAGACCCGCTGGGTGGTGAAGGTTGAATTTCACATGCTGACATTCAAGAAAATTTGCAATGAATTAGACAATTTCGTGCTTCATGCCTACTTAAAAGAAGAGTTTCCTCGTGTCAGCATACATTTTATTTACACCAGAATGTGCACAATAAAGTACTCAGTGGGCTTCCTTGATGATGGTGTTTCAAATATCTCCAATATAAGGGATATACATCCTTTGTTGGAATAATAACAATACATCATTCCCTAGTTCATAGTGTTGGCATTATGATACAAGTGTTGTCCTTGACGACAACTCACTCATAGGCCTGTTCAGTTTTGATGAAAGGAAACCCACAGTGTAATAGATCTATTCAGATGTAACAAGGCATTGGTACAGAAGAACATGAAGATGGAACTAAAGTCTACTAATCAGAATGAAGAAGTTAAAGGTAAAGGATGGTGAAAATCAGTTTAAGATGTATGCGCAGGTCCACTTAGTCAAAATAGTGTATACACGTAAGTCCATAGAACAAAAAGCACATATACGTATACACACACTCCTGTAAGAGGAAAAGCACATACAAGATGGAGAATTAATGAATTTCAAGAGTAGAGAATAACAGGGGTTAATATCATGGTATTAGCTGAGAATATTGACTGGAGTAATGACTATTTGATCATGCCTAGGAATAACATGGGTCCCAAGTGGTTTTCATCCAAGGTAGTGAGAAAGCCCTAAAACTATATAAGGAGGAGAAGGTAATATGACCAAAGTGTGCAAGTGAAAAGGGTTTCTAAGGAATACATCTATCGGAGGTATATTTTATGTTGCAGGGGCTATGTTGGTGATTTGATATGAAATATTTTGTGCACCTTGAATTCAATGTTGGATTAGGATCATGAGACTGGAAATGACTTATTATTCAATGATGTGATCTTGGTTGGGCTAGATCTAATTGTGTACACCTGTTTTATTCTTTGAATTTCATGATTTGGGTTTGTCTGAAGTAAGAATAGCAGTGAAGTTATGAGTTAATATTTGTAGATCTGTATGCTTGTTTTCTTTGGCGAAGTTTCATATACACCTCAGTTCGGCTCTTTCAAGTAGTGCATGCAAAAGAAAAGTATGTTGTTCATAGATGAATGATCTATTTGATTATTACTGTTGTTTTACTTCAGTCTATCAATGAAGTCTTCTTAGATCTGAACGTAAAACTAAATGCAGAAGGAGTTTGATATCTAATTGATTGATTGTATAAGTGAGAAGGGTGATCTCTGCTACTGCCTATGTGAGGCTGTCTAAATTCATTGTAGATGTTCAGTATATTGTTGGTTGGTACAGACTTGATTGAGAAGTTTTAGGTTTCAGTAGTTTTGAAGGTATATGTAGGTTTGATTAAAGGAAGTAGTGTATACACGCAGGTTGGGTTTAGTAAAGTAGCATATACATTATGATGCATGATTTTTTAGATTACAATTGGTTTTGAATGACGATGCAGGTTTTTCGGTTTAGCACAATGTTCTAGTGATACTGATCTAATTGTTCATATTAACTGATTATTGGTTGATGCAATTTGAGTTTCAAATTTTTTGATGGGTCCAGTATGAAAATTTGATGAAACAAGGCATTCATGTGTATTGTTGTGTACCCGAAATATCCAATCTAAAAATTTATGAAACGTGGTCCCTGGAGGAAGGGAGAAGGTGGTAGCCTTGTATAAGTCGGCGCCTATGTACTAGTAAACACATTGGCTGGTATAAGTGCTAGCGGGTTATAGCATGCTTCGATTAGAATTTAGAAACCGAGAGAAGATTGTGGCCTTCTGCAGGTGGGTACCTACATACTGGTATGAGTTTGCACCAGTACAAGATTGCAAACAAGTTTTCCTATTATTAAAAGAAGATAGAGACGACAGTAGCAGGTGGTTTTCACCCACATTGGGTTTCCACCTTAAATCTTGTTGTTCATGTGTGTTGCTTGTGTGTGATGGTTTATCTTGTTTTTACTACACTATTTACTAAGTTGTTTCTGGTTTCACTAATCATAGTAGTGTGTACACACTAGTCCACTTCAGAGAAGTAGCATATATAAATCTATTTGGGAAATGAAAAATTATTGATTTGATAATACTGATTCAACTCCCCTCTCATTATTATTTCCAACAATTGGTATCAGAGCAGGTCCTTCAGAAGAATCTTGATTGCTAGAAGCAAGATCTTTCAAGATGAATAATCATGAAGGCATGGGATCCATTAGACTACCAATATTCAATGGGAGAAACTTAGTATATTAGAAAATAAGAACCAGACTATCTATAATTGCTTGGAGCCGATGTTTGGGAAATTGTGGAAAGGGGATATCAATTTCTAGTAGCAATTCCTATAGACACTACAGGTAAGAACTTATGTGAAACCAATGCCAAGGATGTCAATACACTATTGGGAAGTCTGTCATAATCATAATTTCTCAAAGTCATGTAGCTTAAGATATCCAAAGAGATATGGGACAAAATAATTCAAAGCTACGAAGGAGACTCTCAGGTAAAATGTGCTAATCTTCAAACTCTCAGAATTCAGTATGAAACTCTTAATATGCATAGTGATGAGAGTGTTGCTAGCTACTTTTAATGTATAGATGAGATTGTTAATTATATCAAGAATTCGCGTGAAGAGATGAAGGAAGCTACTTTAGTTGAGAAAATTTTGAGATCTTTATCTTTTAAATTTGAGTCAAAAGTGTTTGCCACAGAAGAAAAATAGGATCTTTAAACTATTACTATGAATGAACTCCATGGAATCCTAACTGCCTTTGAAATGAGAAAAGGAGGTCCATCAGATATAAGAGAAGCCTATTTTAAAGAGTCAACAAAGGGAAAAGAAAAGGAAGAGCATAATGAATCAGAACACATTTGGGAAGAGGATGAGGTAGATTTTGTCAAGAAACTTCAATGGGGTTCCGTAAGATTCAGAGGTAAGCTACCTTTCAAATGATTTGCTTGTGGTAGAGTAAAACATTATGATGCCAAATCTCCTCATAAAGATAAATATGAAAAAGGAAAGGAATTTGCAAAAGGAAATAGGAAACATGTTGTGAATAGGAGTTACTATACCCATGAAGATAGTGATGGCTTATCCAATAGTGATGAAGATGAAATTGACCAATATTATTGACTACTCATGGCTTATGACAATGATGATTTTTTGGATGCCTTAGAAGAGGAATAATTTCTTCAAGAAATTACTAAACTCAAAAAAAAATTATAAGAAAAGAATATGATTATCGATACGTTGACACACTAACTCACTGAAAAGGAAAAACATAATGAAACTCTAGAATGTGAAATTGTGGGTCTAAGAAAAGAACTTGAGAAGACAAAATCTCTTAATCTTAGATTTTATAAAGGATCTGAAACTTTAAATGAAATCATTAAAGTTTATCATTCTCCTATGATAAAGACACTTCTTCGATATACTGAAGAATCATCTCAATCAAAGAAGTCGTTAGCCTCCACTGGAAGCTAACTTGATGCAGCAAATACCAGTGAACAATATGTCAATGTACTCATCAGTAAATCATACCCAAATTTATTCCAAGGATGAATATTAGTAGAAGCTTCAACCAATAGGTAACCAATACCAAAATATTCTATGATCACAAAAACTTCTTTAATGGGCAATGTTTTTCATGTTATAACTTTGGACATAAGGCTACTCAACGTCTTTCTTACAAAACCATCATGACTAGAGAAGCACAAAATCAGAAGAGTGTAACAAGAGTCAAGAAAAGTTACTATAATAACTTTTTCTCCTCTTGAAAATGAAGTAGAATGTTTGATCTATAACAACTTTGGTCAAGAGGAATTTGAATGCAGGAGCAAATTTCGGCGATCACTTCAAAAGAAGCAAACATTAGTAAATCCCAAGATATGGAGAAAGAAGGAATCTCAATCAGAAAGAGGTGGGATATCTCTACATGCAGAAGGACAAGAAAATTAGTGGTACATCGACAACGGGTGCTCCAAAGACATGACAGGTGATAAGGAGAAACTTCATTCATATAATTCTTTAGAAAAAGAAAAGAATTTCTCATTTGGAAATGACACTCTAGCTGTCATTAAAGGTAAAGGTTCTATCTTCTTGAAAGAAAAGGTTAAAGCTGGAAATGTCATGTATGTAGATGGTTTAAAGCATAAGCTGTTGAGTGTCAGTCAAATGTGTGATCAAGGAAATGAAGTTGTGTTTCGATCAAATGGATGTGTGGTTCGTGAGCTTGATATAGGAAATACCGTGATCAAAGGAATAAGAAATCCAAACAACCTATACATACTCAAAGGAGGACAACAACAATGCTATCTATTAAAAATTGATGAAAACTGGCTATGGCATAGAAGATTGGGACATATAAGCTTTTCTCAAATAAGAAAAGCATGCAGGCTCAAGGCCATTCATGATCTTCCAGATATTAGCATCCCAGAAAATACCATATTAAAACCATGTCAAGTCGGTAAGTAAACCAGAGTTCACTTCAATGAAAAAGAAGGATCAACAAGTAATCCTCTTGAACTGATCCATACTGATTTATGTGGACCAACAAGGAAAAAGTCACCTGGTGGAGAAGAATACTTTATTTTATTTATTTATGATTTTTCCAAGATGTGTTGGATACATCTACTAAAGCATAAAGATGAAGCATTTGAAAAGTTTAAAGCCTTCAAATCTATAGTTGAAAATGAATCAGATCGAAAAATAAAATATTTGAGATCTGGTCGAGGGGGAGAATTCATATCAAATGAATTCTTTGACTTCTGTGAACAACATGGAATAATGTTACAATTCTCCATTGCAAGAAATCCTCAACAAAATGGCATGGTGGAAACACTAGTAGAAAATGATAAAATTAGTGACTAGGTGACTCAAAAAGTTAGTCACCACAATTATTCCAAGTGAATTACTACTAAATTTGAGAAATTTTAAGTGGTAGAACTAAAAATGGCTAAATTAAACGACTAATTTAGTCTAGGGATAAAATGTATGTCTAGATAATAAGTGACCAAACTGAAAGTGACGAACTTAAATGACTAATTTAGTCTAGGACTAAAATATATGACTGGATAATAAGTGATAAGATTAATAATGATTAACTTAAATGACTACTAGAGTCAAAGAATAAAAATATGACCAAGTAACAAGTACAACAATTATATGAATTACTCATTTATGATAGTAATTTTTAATTATATCACTCTAGAAATGGAAATTTGTAATTTTGATATTGAAGTGTTACATTTCACTAAATGGGTCTCTGAATCCATTTGCATTATTAAAATTTAGAGACAAAGGGGTCTCTAAATCCATCTACATTGTTAAAATTATGAATATGCCTTTGCCTATAAATTTTAGCACTGCAAATTGATGCAAATACCCCCTTATTTAAATCCACTTGCAATGTTAAAAAGAGAGAGTAATGGGTCTTCGAGTCCATATGCAATGTTAAAATTTAGAGGCCCCTTTAAGAGGGTCTTCAAATCCATTTTCAATGTTAATTATGCAAAAATGACTCAAAATGACTAAAAGTTTCTAGTCATAACAACATTTGACATAAAAATGACTCAAAATGCACATACATTATCTTGAATCTCTTCTAACAAAAACTATTATCCATTGCATTGTATATAAAAGATGATATGAGATTACTTGTGCTATGAAATGTTTGATTTCAATCATTTACCTATAATAGTTCATGAATCTTAATGAGGATCATTTTCATAAATACTTTGGAGTTAAGATGTTGTTCATTACCTACATTTTGAACATATTCTAGAATATTGGCCTCGTTGAAATACCTCTGAATCATAACATATGATAAAAAAGGAAATGCTAGTAAAGAAACAAAATCACATAAAAGTTTTTCTTTCTTCTATGTTATTGTTTCCTATGCTACCACCTTCCAATGTTTACTTTGAAACATCTGGTGCAATTGCTATCTTTATATGTTTGATGAATAGAGTGTTTAGAGTTTATACAGAATAATTTTATATTGCCTTCTTGGGTGATATTCTTATACGATTGAGGACACAAGAGGAGCATGAGTGATATTTGATTGTTGCAAGAGAAACAATTGTATGCCAAGTTGAGCAAGTGCACTTTCTATCAAAGGGAACTCCATGATTTAGTTCATAGTGTCTTATAGGAGGGCATAGCAGTGGACCCACAGAAGATGAAATCCATCAAAGGTTGGCCATCACCAAAGAATATTTCAACTGTGAGAATGTTTATGGGCTTACCTAGTTGTGAAGATAATTTTTAATAGTTCAAATATTTACTAACCAATGCACCTATTCTAAAGAATGCATATCCAAATGAGGATATTTTGGTGTGCATAAATTCATGTAAATAAGGACTTGGTGGAACCCTTATGCAAGATAGGCATGTCATATGAATTGAATAAAATCAAATGACATGAAAGAAATGATGCTACCCATGACTTAGAGCATACAACTATTATCCATGAATTGAAAATGTGAAGACATTATCCATGAATTGAAAATGAGTTGAAAATAGACCATAGTAGTTTGAAATACTCACATAGACAAATTAGATAGTTGTAATTGCCTAGTGAAATTGACTTCGCCATCAACAACATTAAGGGAAAAGAGAATGAAGATGTTAATGCACTCAACATTAAGATGTTACATGTAGTGCATGCTATAGCTATTAGCATATACAACATAGACTTAAAATGAATAATTTTGGAAGATTACGATCAAACTAACATTATTACAAATTAAAGAAGGGTTACAACAAGGTAATTCACACCAAAATATTGAAGGCTACATTCTAGAAGAGGATGGAAACCTCTTGCAAAGGAACACAAGTTTATGTTCCTAATTCTCAAGAATTGAGAAATTTATAGATAAGAGTACTGTGTTATGCACCCTATGATGGACACTAGGGTACCAAAAAACTATTGTAGCTATAAGAATTTAGTATTTTTGACTTATTATGAAAAAACATGTGGTTGATTACATAGCCAAATGCATGTAATGTTAGAAGGTAAAGGCTAAACATGGACATCCAACATGATTTCTATATCCATTGACCATTCCTAAATGAAAATGACAGATTGTTACCATACATTTCATCACTAAGCTACCAAGGATAACAAGGTGAGATGATTCTGTTATGTTAGTGATGGACAATGTTACGAAAGGCACACATACTATTTCAATTAAGTTGATCGATAAGGAACCATATATTGTGGAAATCTCTATAAAAAGAAAATTGTAAAGTGATATTTTGAGTTGGGATAACCTAGGAAATAAAGTGATTGCTGGGCTATATATTATAAAAGATATGTAAGAACATGTGTTAAAGATAAGAAAAATATAAAGGATACATAAGATAGGTAGAAATTTGCGCAAACAAAAGAAAAATGTCTAGAGAATTTAGATTGATTGGGCATGTGTTTTCCAAACTGAAGGCTAAAAATAGCTCACTAAAATTGGGAAGCTACTGAGAATCACTAGCACAATACTGTGGGCCATTTGAAATCATAGATAGGATAATGTTGGTTATATGCATTCTTGCATTACCTGCATCCATGAATATTCATAAAAGTGTTTCATGTATCTTTATTGAAAATGTATGTGCCTATTAATCCTAACCTTGTCACTGATTAGACTATGGGCTAGGTGGAGCAAAAAGGGGACTTTTGGGTGGAGTCAATATGCACCTTAGACTCAAAATTATAAGTGTTGTTGTGCAAAGCCATTATCTTGGTGAGGGTCTAGTGGACCTATTGCAATCCAGAAGATACCACATGGGAGCATGAAGAGGCTATGTGAGAGGATTGCCCATAGATTTGTGCATATTTTGAGGAAATATGAATGTACATTTGTGCATAAACAACTAAAGACACCATTTTTTATAGTTAGGATTACTAAATTCCATAGCTTGGATATTTCATGTCCAACCAGTGGTTGATCCCTCAAAGGTAACTGGGACAACCTAAAGGATTGTGATCGAGAGACAGGAGTACTCTTGCTTGGATTATGTAGGTTGAGGGTAGTGACAATTGGGCATTTGGAATTTCTATAGGAGTTACTAAATTGTAAAATTATAGAGTGCTAACATGTAAAAACAATTATGTATCTACATGTAAACCCATATGGTGATGTGCACCAAATATAGTAAGAAAATGTAGGGGGAGGAAAATGTAACACCCCGATTTTGATCACTAGATTAGAAATGTATATTTTTTAAATAGGATGAATGTGTAAATGTCAAGATATATAATATTTAAAAATGTAGCCAAATATCGATAAAATTATTGGACTTCAATGGTTTGATTATCTAAGGTAAGCAATGTGTGAAACTCACAAGAGTTAGTAGGAGACACCAAAAAAATTATCCATGTTGAGGGTTGGTGTGGTCTAGACCTAGTGTGATTGTCAAGTGATTTTGATGGCTTAGATGCCCTAGGTTATGGTTTATTATATCACATGCTAGTCCCACAAGTCATGGACACAATATCAAATAGAAAATTATATGTAAACATTTATATTGAAAATAATAATATAAAATACATCATTGGTTATAAAATGGATAAGAACATATTCATGGAGGACCTATCATTCCATAAATGAGGGGGATAAAAATGGGCCTAAGGGTAAATCACACATGCCTAAAATCCCATGTATTAGCATAAATTAATTTTCATTACCATATAATCCCCATTTGACTTATTAAAACCAGTCATTGAATCCATTTTTGAGGTTGGTAGAAGAGTCATATCAATTAGTTATTGAAGCATGGTCTAGGTACACTCATGAGGTGAGTGATTTTATTGAATTCATGTAAGTTCTGGGTGAGAGACACATATCGCCTAGATGTGAGAACATGTTATGAGTAAAATTGTGTTTCGAATCACTCGAGGAAAAGCGTGCATAAGAAAAGGAATTTGAGTAAAGGAGATAGCTAACTTTCTAAAAGAAAGAGGACAAAAAAAATAGAGTTTTGGTGCTACAAGAGTAGAAAATATAATTTGTGTTGAAAATCGATCTCTAGTGTTGATATTTATGATAAGAACTAGCTTTTCATTTTTGCCAGGGGTTCTCATTTAGAAATCACTCAAGTGCTTCTGTAAAGGTTGTTGTAAGTGCTAGTAATTATATTTCCTAAATCACATAACTAAGATATTCCTTACCAATCTATGTTCGAGCCCTAGAGGGGACGGAGATTGTCTAAGGGACTATGTACATATAAATAAATATCATGCGTAGGTTATTAAATATTATGCGAAAGAGAGTTGACTAGTAGGAATTATTGTACGGGTGGCATCACTCTTAATTTAGTAGGTGTTAGTCTCTTAGTGTTGACTATATACATCCATAGGAGCATGCTCACCTTTGTGGAATCATAGCCCTACATTATGCGTGGCCTATTTTAGAAAGAATTAGTCCAAAAATAAGTATGGTTGGATGGAATATTTGACATTTGTAGCTAGTTGTGTAAAACATTTATAAGGATAAATATTCCAATCACTCTATTATTTAATATGTAAATGTTATGCTCGAATGTTATTTCCAATTTATGTTGTTTATGTTTAAATGTTGTTGTGCATGATTAATTCATCTACATTCTTGAATTTTAAAATCATGGACAGTCAGATGAGCCTATATGTCAGACAACATACATTCATTTCTTTCAAAATTGTATTAAAGTTGGATTTATGGTAACATGCCTTAGACTAAGCATCTAGGTATGCCACTCATTGTCTTATTGGTATGTTGTCAAAACCTACCAAATTTTCAAGTAGAAGAATAAGTGTGATGATGTTTGATGAAACTAATAAAATAGCATTTCAGATCTAGAAGGGATCCTTCATGGGAGGTGAACTACTAGTGATGGATACTTTCCCCACTTTCTTCTCAATTTAGTGATGGATCTATGTATGTGAAAGTGGTACTAGATATGTTATCACTAAAGTTGTGAATGCTACTAAAAATGATATGATGAGCAAGGTTACAATGATGTGCACTAGCATATGAATGAGACCCTACCTAGTGTGAAAATGCAAAAAACTATGCTATGAAAAAAATGAAACTTATGTTGCTATTGTAAGCTACGAAACACTACTAAAATTATGGTGTGCTCATGAAAAAATTCTAATATATGAAATGAAACAAAGATCTTATGCAAAATGTAAGAACTCATTGTGTCAAATATCTTAGTCTTACCTCTCAAATATTTGATCTGTTAGAAACTTTTGACTTCCAAAATGATCAACAGTCATACTTTTGTGACATTTCAGAACAGATAATTTTTTTTATTTTCCACACCATTCAAAAAGACAAGTACCCAAAAGAAAACAAATTTCTAAAAGATTCAAATAAATTTAAAATAGATTTCTCAAAATTGACCTCCTTCAAATATACCTCTGCATCCCATAATTTAAAACATATTGCTCAAAATTAGGCCCTTTATTAAACACATTTTACCATGATGTAATTCCCAACAATTTTCTTTTTAACACATATTGCTTAAAACTAGGCGTGTTGTTAAACATATTTTACCATGACCTAATTCCCACCTAGAAAAGAAAGCCAGAACAATAGTTCATCATGACAATATCAATCTCCAATCTTCGCTACGGGTATATGGAAATAGCTACATCACTGGATCAATATTTAAGATATCTAGATCGATTACCTTTCTTCAAATTGATTAAACTTGGATGCCTTAGCTGCAGATTTGTTCTATGTTTTCACAGGAAATGCAACAGTGATTCACTAACACTCAGGGTTTCAGGGATGAATTTCAATTGGTTGAGGGATTCGAGGATGGAGGAGAATCTCTTCAATAGCCTGCCCCACAAAATGTAGATTAGCTTGGCTCCTAGTTTTCTGAATAAATAGTGAAAGAAAGATTGGCAGAAGATCAGAGAGAAGTGGCCAACATTATAACCCTAAATGATGATTTATTTTTCTCTTATTTTATTTGATAGAAGCAATGAAAACATAAATAATAATTTTGACTATTTCCATGATAGAGGAGAGGACATGGTTAGAGGAGATTTACCCACATAAATCCAGATATTAGTGTCACAGATGAATAATTGGAGGTGCTAGGATCGATTTCCATGACGCAAATCTAACCTGGAGGTGTAGGGATCAATTTCCATGATGCAAATCTAGTATGTCATTGATTCCTTCTACTCCACTACTCTGTTACTACGCTTCGATGGACCCTCTATAAGTTCATAAACTTTGAAGCATTTTCTTTTGGCATTTACATTGATTTGATTTTGCTACAGTAGCACAAATTTTGGTGTTATTAGTTTTTAGCAATAAAAATGGAATTTTATCTCCCGAGCTATGTGGTACCTTTAGAAAGGCAGTGAGCTACCGTAGGTGATCCTTGAATTATCTAGGTCCAGGTGGTAAGGTTCAAGTTCCTCGGTCCAGGTTGGAATTGAAGGTGTAGGTCTCGTTGCTCTACTAGGTTCTTTCTACTAGGTCGAGGTTATCAAATATCATGACTTGGAGGTTGAGAGTTCCCTACTCCTAGTGTTTGATTTATTGGGGTGAAGGTGTAAAGTGATCTACAATGTTGTAGTTTAGAATAGAATCTTCCAATCATCCGAGCTAATGTCAGTGGTCATAAATCTCAATCTGCAACCAAATTTGGATCTCTGTTCATGGGGCAGAGGACATCAAGGTACCTTTGTTATACTACTGGATTTTTATCTTTATATGTATCCTCGTCCACCTCTCTGGCCCTTATATCTGTTTTTAACTCCACTGCTCAGAAAAGGGTATACAGGATATTTTATTGGTTCACCTTCTTATGGGATGTCAACTGGAATGGTATTCACTACCACAACCTCTGTTGGATCAACTTATTTCATTTGGTCACAAGGATCTATTGCATTTGGAACCAAGCGAAGGGAAGATGGTATGTCAACTCAATATGCAACTCGTGGGACCACTGCTCAAATGAAAACTCGTAGATTTCTTTGGTGGAACAAACGAAACCACTTATGTTGTCACCACATGCTCTGCTATTTTAAAAGCTTCCATATATGCCTTTAGTCTATGCCTTTGTTCAATGCCTATGTGGGGTACCAATATCAATTTGCAATAGGCGAATGAACTAAATCTAAATATCTATTTGGTTGTCAGCTTCTTACATATGTGCCTTTTTCAATGCCTATGTGGGGTATCAATATCGATTTTCAATACGAGAATGAACTAAATCTAAATATCAATCTAGTTGTCAACTTCTTGTATTAATGGTACTTTACAACTTTATAAAGCCCTTCTACTAGCTTCTAATGCCCTAACATTTCTTTCCCTTTTTGCAGATCCAAACTATTATTTATTTTTTAAGAAAAAAATCCTGGTAAATTTCTATATGAGAATGCATGATTGTGATCACATTGCATTTCTGGAATATTTTCTACAAGGGCTGACACTTATGGGACATGAACATCCTTCCATAAGGACAATTTCATCTCTACGTATCAATATGCATTCCCTGTCTAGATTAGCTAGAAATGACTTAGCATCAAGGTATCTAGCAACTAACCATGTTTGGTAGAGTCAAACCTTCTTATCAATAAATCTCGATTCTTCTGTTTCATAATACTCTATACACCAGTCTTTTGAAATCCTTTTCTTCACAATTTCCACTACTCTACTTGCTAGATCTGGCCTCCCCATCTTTATGTGTGCAATAGTAAACTGCCAAAGAAGTGTCAACCATGATCATCCATTATGACATGACCAACACATGTTCTTAGGATCACTGTGAGTGATAATTCGCCACTCTTCATATTCTAATGTAGGAAAGAATATTTTCATAGGCATGGTGCCCACAAGATCATACCATCTACTCCCAATTAGGTTCATTGTAGCATCAACTTGTTCTGAAGTACTTAGGGAATTTACTATAGCCCAAAGATTACCCAACGAGAAAAAGTTGAAGTCCATGTGAGCAGGATGGAGGTTCTCAATTAGGAACCCCCCTTGATCAGGCATCTAATCAACAAGCCATGATGGAATTTTCTTTGGGTAAATATTGAGCTTATTCAATCTTGTGCAGACTCAAGTCTCTTTTTTTCACTGCATTGTCTACCCTAGTCAGAACACTAAATCCACAATTTTAAGTCTTCTTGTAGTGTCTTATAGACAATTATTCCTCATCAAAGAGACATATTACTTATCCCATGAATTTAAAATTCACAGTTCTTACAATGGATCTGAAAAACCTCTATAAAAAACCATCATCTCGAAGAAAAAGACTAGTGAAATACAAATTTATTTGTGTATCTAAAATGAGGGTGCCTCCTCAAGTTAAGTTAAGCAACCCTCTTGTAAGAGAGAAGCTTCTCTAGACAGCTTATCTACCTGTGCCTTGAATTCACGGTATACATGTGAAAATGAATACAGTTTGTTACCATAAATTTCATCACTAAGCTACCATGGATAACAAGTTCAGATGATTCACAAAGATGAAAAAATAAAGGTGGAAGGGTGCATAAGAAAGGAGTCATATCTGCTTTCATAGTGCTTGCAAAACAAATGAAATTAGAACATGTAAAAACGAATACAGTTTCTTACCATCAATTTCATCACTAAGCTATCATGGATAGTAAGGTGAGATGAAAATCTTACAAAAGGCACACATGTTATTTCAATTAAGTTGATTGATAAGGAATCCAATATTGTGGAAATTTATATAAAAAGGAAATTGTAAAGTTATATTTTGAGTTGGGATAACCTAGAAAAAAAAAAGTGATCGTTGGGATATATATTATAAAAGAGACGTAAGAACATATTTAAAGATAAGTTAAAATACAAGGGATACATAAGATAGGCAGAGACTTTGCAAACAAGGGAAAAATACATAGATAATTTAGATTGGTTGGGCATGTGTTTTTGAACTCGAGGCTAAAAAGAGTTCGCTACAATTGGGAAGCTACCCAGAATCAGTAGCACAATATTGTTGGGCATTTGAAATTCTAGATAGGATAAGGTTGGTTATATATATTCAAGCATTACTTTCGCCCATGAATATTCATAAAAGCGTTTCATGTATCTTTATTGAAAAAGTATGTGCCTATTAATCCTAACCTTGTGATTGATTAGACCATTGTCTAGGTGGAGCACAAAGGGGACTTTTCGAGGAAGCGCATATGCTTCTTAGACTCAAAATTATAATTGTTGTTGTGCAAAGCCATTATCTTGGTAAAGGTCCAGTGGACCTATTGTAATCCTGAAGATACCACATGGGAGCATGAAGAGGCTATGTGGGAGGACTACCCATAGTCTTTTGCATATTTCGAGGAATTATGAATGTACATTTGTGCATAAATGATTAAAGACACCATTTTTTATAGCTAGGATTACTAAATTCCATAGCTTGGATATTTCATTTCCAGCTAGTGGTTGAGCCCTCAAAGGTAAGTGGGATAGCCTAAAGGATCGTGAGCGAGAGAAGGGAGTACTCTTCCTTGGATTATGTAGGCTAAGGGGAATGAGAGTTGGGCATTTGTAATTTATATAGGAGTTACATAATTGTAAAATTATAGAGTGCTAATATGTGAAAAAAATTATGTATCTACATGTAAACCTATTTGGTGATGTGAACCAAATATAGTGAAAAAATGTAGGAGGAGGAAAACGTAACACCCCGATTTTGATCGCTAGATTAGAAATATATATTTTTAAATATGATGAATGTGTAAATGCCAAGATATATAATATGTAAAAATGTATCTAAATATCAATAATATTATTGTATTTAAATGGTTTTATTATATTAGGCGACTAATGTGCGAAACTCGCAATAATGAGGAGGAGACACAAAAAAACATTATCCATGTGAAGGGTTGACGTCGTCTAGGCCTAGTATGATAGTCAAGTGATTTTGATGCATTAGAAGCCCTAGGTTATGGTTTCTTAAATCCCATATTAATGATGAGAGAACCCAATATGGAGTCAAAAGAGTGCTATTCAATACAACTAATCTAAAGACACTGATATATGCATATGATTATTTGCATATTTAGAAAAAAAATGCATTCTCAAGAAAAATATTTCTTTAAAACTAGCCCATTGTTGAGAAGAGAATCTCTCTTACCCTATAATTCTTTGGGGATAAAAGTTGATGGGCCAAACTTTTCAAAAATCTAATATGGGCCATGACAAAGTTTCTAAAACTTTGTATGTTTTCCTTTTTCTTTATGGGATTTATCCCATTTCATAACCAAGTCACCGATTTCAAAATTTTTATTTCCTACTAATGTTGGGTCAAGAAAAAGGTATGCTTTCTCCTTAGTAATCACTTTATTTAGCACCCATCCTCACATGATTATCTCTGTTTATGAATAAAGGTAGAGGAAATAATAGCTAAAGTCGAATAAAGTAATCAAAAATAAATTAGACGAATCTAAGCAGGAAAAACTATTTTTAACTATCTTTATGTGTAGAAGTTATGAATTGAATGATAGCTGCCCAATCAACAGAACAACAACATCTCATAAGGGAAAGCGACAACATTAGAGTCAAGGCAGGACAACAGAAGACCAGGCAAACCAATGACTATTTTATGAGAGAATCAATGTAAGTATAGAAAAATCCTTAGGAACCCCTGATCCCGAGGATTCACTTTTATCTATTTACTTTCTAAATTTAATATATAAGGTTGAAAGGAAAAACTGCGCAGAGTTCATAATTTCATAGTTTGTAATTATTCTTTTGGACATATAATACTGTTGTTTTGGATGTTGTAAGTTGGTTACTTATATTAATGAAGAAAGACTACGTTTAACTCATACTTATATTCTAAGTAACTATTAGCGGAGACTTTTGGCAACTTTGGGCCCAGTCAAGAGAAGGTCTACTACTTCACCTGTGTCATAATATTTTTTATTTCATTATTGATTTCATGGTAATGTTAAGTTAATATTACTTTTGATTATTGTAAGGATTGTCGATTTAGTTTGTGTTGGTTGTTCATTTGATATTTAGATTGATCCATGTGTTATAGAAAGTGATACTTTTGATTGAATCAATTATGCTAGTTCCAACTCAGATCGATGATCCTTTCAAGTAATGCTATCATATATTTCAGAGATGGAATTCATAGCTTGATGCTTCTATAGCCATTCTATATTCAGATAATGTTTTTTCTTTCCTGTATCGTTTGTTGTTCAGTTCAGAATTGTTTTTCAACATAGAATTGTTGTTCTATTCATATTTGTTGTTCAATTGGAAATTACTTTTCAATTTAGAATTATTGTTTAGTTCAGATTTGTTGTTCAATTTGGCATTATAGCTTAATTAGGATTTCTTTCTCAATTACCATTGCTCTTAATCATTACAGTTCTCTTTCATGAGTGAGCGAGTTATATTTAATTCTAGTTAAGACTGCCAAGCGTGATTCTTTACAAGTTGTATTCAGATCTATTTGCTTCCATGATAGGTTAAGTAGAATTACTGAGTGCGTTATGAATTTCTTTTAGAATTATTTCTTTTAGAGTTGATTGGATTGAGTTTGAAGAAGATAGTCATTAACAATTGCAATGATCTGTTATCATTTAACCTTTTAATTCATTGCCTATATAGTACCGACACTCTTGAAATAAAAACACTTGCCTTGGGTTGATAATTAATGTAGGAATTAAGATTGCCTCTAAAAAGACATCTTAGTGCACCAACATTTTGGCACCGTTGCTGGGGATATACAGGTTATTATCGTAGGTTTATTAAAAACATTTCACAAATTGCTGCACCTTTATATGCTTTAACTGGAAATGTTGATTTTAAATGGTCTAACAAATGTGACACAACCTTTGGAGGTTTAAAAAAGCTAGTCTCAACGACACCGATATTGGGTGGACCAACTGGGAGCTACCTTTCCAAATATCCACAAACACATTAAATACAGCGATAGCTGCTGTCCTCCGTCAGGAAGAGGAAATGAATCCCTATGCTATATATTATATTAGCAAAAATCTTACTCCTGCAAAACTTAATTATACAGTAACAGAAAAAGAATTCTTTGTTGTTATTTATGCAATAAATAAATTTAGACATTACATAACTAGCTACCAAGTTTTTCTGTGTACTAATCACTCTACCATTCAGTATTTAGCTAACAAACCTATTACAAATGCTTGAGTGACTCATTGCCTATAGCTTTTGCAGGAATTTGACATTACTATTAAGGATCATCTAGGGAATGAAAGCCTAGTTATTGATTTTCTGTCTCGAATCCCAAAGGTAAATGATCCACTGGTAGTTGACAACCAATTCCCAAATGAACATTTGTTTGCCATGATATCCAAGATGCCATGGTACACAGATGTGGAAAACTATCTGGTAGTAGGGAAGCTTCCTAGGCATTTGACATCGAGGGAGAGGAAACAGATCGTTTAGCACAGTGCCTGATTCTCTTGGATTGGCAGATGTATTTTTCACACAAGGTCTGACATGTGTATACGCAGATGCATTCGCGAGGATGAGATTTATGACATCCTGAAAGCTTACCATGACAATCCCTCCAGAAGAAACCTCACAGATGGAAGGACATGGCACAAGGTACTATAAATGGGCTATTATTCACCCACTATTTTCAATGATGCTAAGAAATATGCCCAGGCTTTTGATAGCTACCAATGGATGAGACGACCTGGGTAATCTAATGAAATGTCGTTCCAACACCAACCAGTCATAGAACCCTTCAAATGATGGACATTGGACTTTGTTGGCCCATTCCATCCACCATTGAATCAAAAAGGCTACATATTGGTTGCCACAGATTATGTGAAGAAATGGGTGGAAACAATAGATTTACTAAGAGCCACAGAGGAAGTTGTGATTAACTTCCTCTTTGGGCTATTCGTACGGTACGGTTTACCATGGGAAGTGCTAACAGATGGGTGAGGGAAATTCATATGACACAAGATTATGGCCACTCTCAGAAACCATCACATTACACATTGGATCACTTCCTCGTATCACCCACAGGAAAATGGCCAAGTCGAAAGAACCAATAAGGTCATTGAAGTGATTCTCACCAAAATAGTCTCAACACTTCGGCGAGACTGGGCTTCTAGACTACCAGAGGCGTTGTGGGGCTATCGCATGACTTAGAGGAATACTACTAGATACTCTCTATGCCAGCTCGCATTCAGTAAAGAACCTATTTTTCTGATAGAATTTGAAATAAAGACTCTAAGAATGGCTGAGGAAGTGTGGCTAGATTTAATAGAAGCCCAAACCAAGCGACTCCAACAAATCAATGAACTAGATGAAGCTCGATTGCTAGCTTTGCAACGAACATCAATTATTCAGCAGCAAAGGGAAAAGTGACACGACAACCTCAACAAAAGGGAGACATTTCAAAAATGGGACTCAGCAATCCTTTACAACTCTATATTCCAGGACTTTCCAGCCAAGTTGTAAACAAGATGGCTTGGCCCTTATGAGATCCAAGAAGTACATAACAATGGGACTCTTACTTTGACTACCATTACTGGGTCTAGCCATTCTTTTAAGGTGGATCGGAATTGAGTGCATCTCTACCAAAAACCACTCACCACGGAGTATTTCTGTGAGAAGGTATGCAAGGACCTCTCCATCCAAATCTTAGTTGCAGAGAGTGATGACCCTGCAGCTTTTCTTTCAAAAATTTGAATTCTTTTTTTTTAATTGTAAATAATGTATATATTCTTTTTGATTGGTTGTAATTTAGTTAGGCACCACCAAGTACATATGAGGATTTTTCTTGTTTTAAGTGCTTGGTAAGTGTCATTCAATTGATTGAATGATTGTTGTTCAATCAATTGAACAACACTTATGTTTATGTGTGCATCACTGTTCAATCTATTCAACATCACTTATTTCTGTGTGTGGAAATTGTTGTTCAATTGATTGAACAACATTTTTACGTTTTTGATTTTTTTGTTTAAACGATTGAATGGTTGTTACTCAATCGATTGAACAGGGCTACTGCATTCTTGTTGACATTTTCTATTCAAACGACTGATCAATTGTTGTTCAATCTATTGAACAACACTTTCTGCATGTTTAATTTTTTTGTTCAAATGATTGAACGATTGTTGTTCAATAGATTGAACAACACATTTTGCATTTTTTATATTTTCATTGTTCAAACTATTGAAAGATTGTTGTTCAATCGATTCAACAACACTTTTTGCATTTTTAAATTTTCATTGTTCAAATGATTGAACGATTATTGTTCTAGCAATTGAACAACACTTTTTGTGTTGTTACATTTTCATTGAAGTATTAGGGGGTTCACGCAGTGCATTATATTAGATATCATTTTTGAGATTCAACTGCGTTAAGTAAGTGATTCACATATGACCATTTCCATGAGAGGTAGTCGTAACTGACTAATTTCTCATGATTTTTGAATATTTCACTTAGCACTAATTGCATCGGTTGGTTTTCACAAGGGTGAATAAGGGGGATTGAAACTAGTGAAATGAATCACATACTATCAATCATCACTTCTGGGGCTTGCACCCAGTAACCAAGACATCTAGGGAGGTCTCCCATCCCAGATCACCTCTGGTTCAAGGGCGCTTAACAGTGGAGTTTTCCCCACAATCAAGCCCACTTAGCTTGCTACCCCATTTGCAAAACCTTAGCAAGTATTGTGCCTCATGAACCATTCAAGAAGAGATCCCTTCACTCTTTTTGAATTTAAGTATTAGGGGGTTTATGCAGTGCATTATTAGATATCACTTTTGGGATTCAACTGCATTAAGTAAGTCACTCACATATGACCATTTCCATGAGAGCTAGTCGTAACTGACTAATTTCTCATGATTTTTGAATAGTTCACTTGGCACTCATTACATCGGGTGAATGGCCATACATGAATGACCATTTCCCAAAAATGGTCATTCATGTATGACCATTTTTGGGAAATGGTCATATGTGAATGACTTACCTAATGCAGTTGAATCCAAAAAATGATATGTAATACATTTTCATTGTTCAAACGATTGAATGATTGTTGTTCAATCAATTGGATGATTGTTCTTCAATTGATTGAACAACACTTTTTGCATTTTTACATTTTCATTGTTCAAATGATTGAATGATTTTTGTTCAATCGATTGAACAACACCTTTTGTGTTTTTACATTTTTGTTGTTCAAATGATTGAATGATTGTTGTTCAATCGGTTTCACATCACTTTTTGCATGTTTACATTTTCGCTGTTCAAATGACTGAGCGAACATTGTTCAATTGACTGAAGAACACTTCTGTGTTTTTAAAGTTTCATTGTTCAAACGATTGAATGATTTTTGTTCAATTGATTGAACAACATTTTTTTCGTTTTTTATTTTTAAAATTTTCACTGTTGAAATGATTGAACGATTATTGTTCAATCAATTGAACAACACTTTTGCGCTTGTTATTTTTCAATTTTTGTTGTTCAAATGACTAAATGATTGATGTTCAATCAATTTAATAGCACTTTTGAATCTTTATTTTCAATTTTTGTTGTTCATATGACTGAACGATTGCTGTTCAATCGATTGAACAACACTTTTGCATTTATTTTCTTATTAATATTTGTCATTCAATTCATTGAACGATCATTGTTCAATCAATTGAACAACACTTTTGTTTTCTTTTCAATTTTGTTGTTCAAATGATTGAAGGATTGTTGTTCAATCAATTGAACAACACTTTTGTGTTTATTTTAGGATGAATTTTCATTTCTTTTATTGATTCATGGCTGAGCATGTGCCATATTCTTTTTCTTTTATGTTTTGAATAAACACCATTTGAATGGATTTGTGCCTAACATAAATAAAAACGGTAATGTCAACACTATTATGATTTATGAAGCCTCTTGATGGTTATATTTATCCAAAATATGATATGGTGCATCTCTATAATGACTGATTAGACATTTTTTTTTGGCACATCATAAAATGATTCATTATTTCAAACCATGCTAGCCACACTTTCAAATGGAAAAATCTCTTCGAAATGATGAGATGGGGGTAAATGTATACCCTTTCCTTGGCATATTTTTACTTCTTACACCATCCCTGACTGTTAAGGAGCAAATGAGCCTGCCTCTTTTTATAAAAGCATCAAAAGATGAAAAAATGATAAAAATGAAATATGAAAATGCAATGAACATTGTCTTAAAGAGGATAGGGGGTCTCATCATGACCCAACCTACCATGATCATAAATATGTAAGAAGTGACATTCCATTTTTTGATACCAAACCAAGGTAATGACCTTCTTGATGATTACAAACTATCAGAAGGATAGGGGGTCTCATTACAAGCTAGCCTAATCATCTTGTTATATCTTGGTGAATGGCACTATGATCATTTGGTCACTATGCAAGCATAGTGGTCTCTTTATGGCAGAAGAAGAAGAATCAACTACATACTAAAAGGAGCACTCTGGCTCATTTGTGGGATCAAAAATCAACCATGTCAAGGCTATGAACACCTGCTAGTAGTTGTGGCTCTACTTATGGTATTGGAGCACTAACTTACACTGCTAAATGCTCTCTATTCTATTGCCACATATGGATTAATTTCTAAGAAGATTTCTAATTTGAACAACATTCCTACAAGCTAATATGCATGGTAACTTATGTTATATATTCATTATATTATATATTTGTCCAATCAATTCATGACAGTCATTACTTCTTACCACCAATTATGCGTATGTTACTAATACCACTTGAGGTGAACATCTTTTCACATAATAATGTAGGTATCTGTTTTTATCTTTTTCGACCATTTTTACCCCTGATATGTGTCTGGATTTAATTTCTTTGTCATAAGTTGTGCTGCTTTTCTAGATTGGTTGTCTGCATTAATGAATACTGAATTCATGTGCTTGGTTTTCACATGCTTGGCAGACGTGGGCATACTTTTTCCCATTGGAGGGGGGATGGTCTGCGTGTCAAGAGTGTGTGTGACAGTTACGGATAATTGAATGCTAGTTATCAAATTGATTCTCTGGTAAAGACTGCATGATGATTGGATATGCATAATAATTAGCAAGGTATTTTCGATTGGAGAAACGACAACAACCACTATGGATGGAATGAAAGTTGATTATGGACCTATGTAAAAAATGGTTGATAAGACAAATGACTTGACTGTATATGTTGTTAAATCCCAAATCAATATCATTTTCCTGTTAATTACCCTAACGATCTTTGTTGTTGTTCTAATTTTCAAAAGAGCCGGATAAGTCCATGTAGGAGAACCAGTCACAGGAATAGAAAAGCCATGGGAGGTAGAGCTATCCGAAATGAACCCACAATACTCATGGTACCAGACCAGGCTTGTGCAATTCTTGAGCATGCAGGATGGGTGCAATATCTAAATATATTGGAGGGATTTCATGAAGAATTAACACTCAAATTCTTGCAGAATTTGCAGAATGGTAGCACCATAGTAAGAAGTAAGGATATAATAGTCTCTAAAGTAGTCCTAGCTGAAGTTAATTGACTTTCAGCTGAGGGAACAAAGTCGACAGGCAAGCCCTTCCTTCCACACAATGCGGTTACAGTGTTCTAGGACCCAAATGAGAAATTAGCATGAATAGGGAAAGGGATTCACCCTTCAGAATTAAGAAAGCCTTGGTAGTCATCGTGCAATGCTACATCACATGTGATGGCTGCTAGGATGTGGAAAACCCCCATCAACTCAAATTGTTAGGCATCCTAAAACTAAAGATTTTAGTTAATTTGTCATTTTATTTGAATTCTCTATTGCATGATGTCGCTCAATGAGTTAGGAAAGCTAAGGACCCATGCACCATCATCAGTCATCAATGATTAATTAAATTTGTTATCATATATGGACTGCCCTAGCAGCAGTTAACCTAAGACAATATTGTAAATCCTACTTTGGCCCCACTTCCAGAAAACCTAGTAACAGAACAGCAAGGCCCTAGAACCCCAGGTCCGAGAAGGATGCTGAAGAGGAAAAATTCCTCTCTTCCTTTGAACCCAGAAAAATGGACATGCTCTATGTGGGTAAAGTCCCAACGACATACCCCAACTCAAACAAATGAGGTCGGCCCATCACTCACACCACCTCCAAGTCCACAGAATACCCCTTTGCAAGACTATGAAGAAGAGGTGGCTAGGGCATTGGAAAACATGGGGATGTTTGGCGAGGGAGGAAAACAATCTGAGAATTTTGAAGGATAGAATTTTACCCACAACTAGTATGCCTTTTTTGATAGCCATGGTTGTAATCAAACCCTGCCATTTATTGATTTCTTGGAAGAACAGAGGGAACCAGACACTTATATGGAAAAACCCCTTGAATTCGAGACAGATGAAGAGGAAGCTATTAGAGAAGAAAATGAAACAACACATATCAATCCAGTGGACTCCATAGCTGAAGAAAATCTTGGAGATGAGACCCTGGGAGATGAAAATCATCCAGGCAATACTATTTTTTCTAAGTCCCTTAAGGACGAGGACTACCCAGAACAAAACCTGGAGAATGATAACTACTCAGGAGACACCATTGTATTGGGGTCTGCTGAGAGAAAAATTCATGTCAAAAAATAATTAGAAGGTGAATCTCCATCAGGAGATACAGCTCCAGTTGAAACCCTGCCTGATGCTGACATAATACCGTCCGAGCATGAACTTGAGGAAAATATAGTTTTACCACCACCGGTTGGAAGTCCTAGAATAAAGAATTCCTATAAGGATAGGCTCAGAAAAATGCTAAAAAAATATGGAAAGCATAAGTGAATAATTTGGTAGCTGAGACAGTGGTTAAAAGAGGCCACCAGAGCCAGGAAATTGAATGTGGAAAAAGAGACCACAGGAACATAGACAAAACATTGTTCTGGAAAGGATGTTGAAAGCCTGAAACCCAAACTGAGGTTATTTTGGTGTGATCAAAGGAAACTCATACAAATCCATGTCTTGTAGAGCACATTGAAATGCAGACTAAAGACCCCTGTGTTTGTGTGGAGGAGACCCAAACGGACTACCCTACTATGAACATTGTCGTTCAGACTTATGCTGATGAAAGCATCCCAATCGATGATTGCATAACTCAAGAAGCAGTTGAGGCTGTTATCCAAATTGAGCCTTTGGAGACACAAGATAATGATGCCCAAATAGAGGAGACACCTGCTGATATTTTCTTAGTAAGGGAGGTATTTATTAGGGGACTACAAAATGAACTACTGAAGGTTTAGCAGGAATTAGCCCAACAAAAGGAGGAGGTAGTGCCCCTTTGTATACATCAAGAAGTAAAGAAAAATTTCAAGGCATTCACAATGATTAAGGATGAGACCTTCACTTAGTACAAGGCTGAACATAAAAAGGTTGAGAAAGCACAGGAAAAATTAGAAAAGGCTAAAGAGAAGTTGGAAACTGTGTTCTCTCCTTATTCAGACACCCAATCATGCAGAGCCCTTGCTACAAATTGTGCCCTATTCCTCTTCGAAAGATACCTCCTTCTGAAAATCAAAGCTGTTGAGGTTGGAAAATCTATGGAAATTAAAAAGACCCTGGACTTTGTCAAGTGCTTTAGAGAAGAGAACGAGAAGGTATAGGGCCTCCTCTATGAACTTTATATGCACAATTTCTTTCTGGAATATCACAGAGACAACCCTGGCCCCTTTATAGTGGATGTACAACTTGAGGCATTCCTCTCTTTTTGCTACTAGCCAAATCAAGTGGGGCAAGGATCACAATACTTTTAGAAAGCATGAAGAAGGAATCGACCTATGGATTAGAGGGGAACCTATTAAACCTTTGCATCTCTCAGTCAAGCACAAGAAATTCATGAAGCGAGACGGTGTTGTGGGGCAGTTGGGGCCATTTCACACAAATATTATACAAGCTGGAAAGGAGTACTTCCAAGAGATTAAGGAGGAAGCCTTGTCTACAGCGAGATAAAGGTGGGAAGTCTCCAACATTACTGTTAGAAATTGAGAACCATTTGGATACGAGAACTTTAAAGTTGGCTCCTCTCATTTCCATAAGTAGAGTAACATGGTCTTAACCATGGGGCCTGAATGGATAGGATGTCATTATAGAGCTTCAATCATATCATATCCTCTAGATAAGTATCATTCTGGCTACACCTTGAGGGATCAAGATGTTAACCAGGCTTTTGCTATACTTAAGAAGAGAAATGGCTTCATAAATTATAAGGAGGACGTATATCCTACCTGTTATCTAACTTAGCTACACCTCAACTATTTAATTGCATGAGTTCATGCAACAAGGTAAGTTGGGGAGTATGTTGGTTTAAGAAAAAGGTATGTTTTTTCCTTGGTAATCGCTTTATTTAGCCCTCATTCCCACATGATTATCTTTGTTTATGGATAAAATTAGAGGAAATAATAGCTAAATTCAACTAAAAGTAATCAATAAGAAATTAGATAAATCTAAGTAGGAAAACTGATTTTTACAATCATTATGTGCAAAAGTCATGAATTGAGCCATAGTCGCCCAATCGATAGAATGACAACACCTCTTAGGGGAAAGCGACAGTGTCAGAGGAAAGGCAGTACAGTGGAAGATCGGGCAAACTAATCACTATTTTATGACCAAATCAGATCAAGTATAGAAAAATCCTCAAGATCCCCTGATCCTAAGGATTTTCTTTTATCTATTTACTTTCGAAATTTAATATATAAGGCCGAAAGGAAAAAATGCGCAGAGTTCAAAATTTCACTATTTGTAATTATTCTTTTTGACATACAATAATGTTATTTTGGAAGTTGTAACTTGGTTACATATATTAATGAAGAAAGACTATGTTTAACTCATATTTATATTCTGAGTATCTCTTAGCGGAGACTTCTGGTGACTTTGGGCCCAATCAAGAGAAGATCTACTGCTTAACCTATGTCATAATATTTTCTATTTCATTCTTGATTTCTTGTTAATGTTAAGTTAATATTAGTTTTGATTATTGTAAGGATTGTCAATTCAGTAT
The DNA here is from genome assembly GCA_000404065.3 of Pinus taeda. Lineage (NCBI taxonomy): Eukaryota > Viridiplantae > Streptophyta > Pinopsida > Pinales > Pinaceae > Pinus > Pinus taeda. Next base: position 180,372 of record APFE031475514.1, read on the forward strand.
GTGTTTTTTGTTCATTCGAGATTTAGATTGATCCATTTGTTATATGCGAGTGATACTTTTGATTGAATTGGTTATGCTAGTTCCATATCAGGTTGTCGTCCCTTTCAGGTAATGTTATAATAGATTCCAGAGATAGAATTAATCACTTTATGCTTCTATAATCATTTTGTATTTAGAAACATTTGTTATTCATGTATCATTTGTTGTTCAATTCAAAATTGTTGTTCAATTCAGATTTGTTGTTTAATTCAGAATTGCTGCCTAATTAGGATTTGTTGTTTAATTAGGATTCATTGTTGAATTACCATTGTTGTTAATTGTTACAGTTGTCTTTCATGAGTGAGTGAATTAGCTTCAATTGTAGTTAATACATACAATCATGATTCTTTACAAGTTGTATTCAGATCTATTTGTTTCCATGATAGGTTAAGTAGAATTATAGAGTGCATTATGAATTTATTTCAGAATTATTTTTTCAGAGTTGATTTGATTGAGTTTGAAGAAGATAGTCCTTAGAAATTTCAATAATTTGTTATTGGTTAACCTCTGAATTCACTGCGTATATAGTGTTCACACTCTTGAAATAAAAAGACTTTCCTCGGGTTGATAATTAATGTAGGAATTAAGATTGGTGGTAAAAAGACATCTTAGTGCACCAACAACTGAACTTTCATAAAGCCAAGACTTGATAGTATGTTGATGTTGGGTATGAGTATGTTTGTCTTTATCTCTTCCTTCTTCTAATTGCATAATTTTAGATAATCTTAATTTGAAGGAAGAGAAAGGTTGTTCCTCAACATATTACACTCAGTCCAGTGAAGGTAAAGTTAAATTATGAGGCAACACAACTTCTTTTCCATATACTATGTGATAGGGAGAAGTTCCTAAAGAAGCTTTGTGATTAATCCTGTTAGTCCATAGAGAAAATATTAAAGCCATATGTTAGTTATTTTAGTTTTCATTCATAGTTTGCTTAATAATTCTTATGATGTTTTTATTGGTGGATTCAACCAATCCATTTCCTTTAGGATAGTAATTTGCAGAATATTTAACCTTAAAACCTTGCTTGAGTGCACATTCAGTAATGGAATTTATATAAAACTATGATGGATTATCTAAAATGATAGCATTAGGGAGGCCAAACCTGGTAATTATGTCTTGATCAATAAAATCAATAACAATTTTAGAATTCACCACCTTTAAGGGTATTGATTCCACCTAGTTGGTGGAATAATATGTAGAAGTTAAAATATACTTGTGTTATTTTGAAGAGTGTGGAAAAATATGACATATTATATAAAGTCTCCATTGTTCAAATTTTTTTTCAATATTGACTCGATGCAAAGGCAAGGTTGACTTCTTCTCTTTCCGTGAAGTTGCTTGGCAAAATTTGCATTTTATTACATAATCATGTGTATCTTTCAATAAATTTGGTTAACCATCATGAATGGTTTTGTGAGTATTTGTATCCCTATTATAGTGTCCACTAGTTCGTCCATCATGTAATTCCTACAACATGTTTTCTACTCCAGGCTTCTCTAAACATCTAAGTAAGACATAGTCATAATTTCCTCTAAACAAAACATTATTGACAAGGTCATATTGGTTGGCTTTAAGTCTTAAGCATATTTTTGTCTTGTAATCAGGTTCAACAGGGGCATAATCATTTTTCAAGTAGAAAATTAAATGAACATATTGAGATTCTGTATGAATAGGACATACCTCTGAAGCTTGAACATTGTTACCTTAATCTTCTTCAACTGAATTATCAAATTCTTTGGTTACCAACTTGCAAAAAGCTTAACCTCTAACTATTTTGGTTGCTTTTATTTCTAAGTCATATTCTTGTAAGTATGTAACCCAACTAGCCCTATTTTCTCCTAATTCTCTCTAAATGAGAAATTGCCTAACTACTAGGAAAGGAACAATCAATTTTGTATGTGTTTTCAAGAGGAAAGGTATAAAGTGTTTTACTGACTTAAAGACTGCAAAATCCTATTCTTTTACTTCTAAATAATTCAAATCTTCTCCTTATACATTATAATTAAATAACTAAATGTGATCTTCCACTTGTTCTCCATTTGGTTTAGTTAAAACTGCCGCATAGGATTTCTTAGAAGCAAAAGAATAAAGGAAAATATCTTTAGAAAAAATTGGCAATGATAATGAAGGGGAATCTACTATCGCTTGCCTTATTGATTCAAGATACATTCTTTCATTTTTCCACATTTGTAGATTTTCTTCTTTTTTTATCATATTATGTAAAGGCGTGACGCTCTGTGAAAAATCGGGGCAAAGTGTTTAACAAAATTGATTTCACCAAGAAAGGAATCCATAGGGTTTTGTTATGAGGTAAGGAGATTTATGAAATAGCCTTGACTCTTTCTAGATCTATATTAATTCCTTCTTTTGTAACAACAAATCCTAAAATATTTCCCTCACTAAGAGAAAAGAATGATTTAGGATTGAGAGAAAACCCAAACTTTCTACATGTTTCAAAATTTCTTTTTAAATCATTGAAATGATTATTCCTTTCCTTTGAGTAAATTGTAATATCATCCAAAAAAATAACAATTAACATGTTAATCAAACTTTTGAAAGTTATTTCCATAGCAATTTGGAATGTAGCTCCAATGTTTGTCAATCCAAAAGGCATCTTCTGATATGCGTATGTTTACCATTTGGTCCTGAATGTGGTTTTTAGTTTGTCTTCACAATGTACAAGAAACTATTTATATCCTAAAAAGCCATACAAAAAGGACATAAGTTCAGAACCTACAACAGATTTTAATATTTGTTCCTTTGGTGGTAAAGGAAAATTTTCCTTTTCACATGCTCTATTCAAATTTCTAACATCAATGCAAATTCGAATGTCTCTATTCTTCTTTCTAACTGGAATGCGATTTGAAACCCACTTTGAGTGTTTGACAGAGAAAATAATTTTGGCTTTGAGTAATTTATTTAACTCGGTTTCAATTTGAGCTTCATTATTAGGATGGATTTTCATAAGTGTTTGTTGGATAGGTTTTACATTAGGCATCATGGGTATAATATGTTGAATGATAGATGTGTCATATGTTATAAGTCATCATAATTCCAAGCAAAAACATCGTTTTATCTCCTTAACAAATGTATGTAAGTAGATCTTTCATTATGTGAAATTCCAAGGCGTAAATTGATATTTTGGGGTTTTTTATCAGATCCTAGATTAACCAGTTAAAACCTTAAGGTACTATTAAAAATTTTACAATTACTATATTTGTTGAATCTATCCTTGAAATCATATAAATATTCAAATTTTACTACATGTTTTGGCAAGGATTTTTCTTTAGAAGACCTATTAAGTTTCTTATCATCTTTATCCTCATCGATGATCTGATCTGAATATTAACCTTCATAATTAAAAAAACTTAGAATGTCAATATCCTTATTGAATACATGCCAGTTATCTATGTTATTAGGAATGGAAAGGTGAAAAATGAACTCTATTGAAAATATATCAAGACTGAAATCCTCTACAGGAATTAGCTTTGAAGCAACAAAAGTTAAGAGATCAGCACTAGTATTCTGTAATCTTGGAATTGGAGTTATATTGAATGACAATAAATGAGTAGTTAAATACTAAATCAAGGATTAATAATGTTTTATATGATTAGAAACATAATTAATATTGTTCCTTACTTGTTTGATAACAATTTTTGAATCGCCATAAACTTTAAGATACTTGACAGCAAGACTGATATATTTTTACAAAACCTTAACTAGTGCTTCATAGTCAACAATGGTATTAGTACAATCAAATTGTAACATGCATGCAAGCATTGGTTTATTTCTGTTTGGATTAATTAAACTGCATCTAGCTCCTGCACCATCATTATACTTTGATCCATCAAAATAAAGAATCCAAAACAATTCATCAAACTTATTTATAATATTCTCTACGATATATTTACATCTTCATGAATCTATTTGTGACAAAACAAATCAACAATAAAAGGAGAATTTTGTGCAAGGAAACTACCAAAGATGGATTCTAAAGAATTATTTCCCAAAATATTATTTGTGAAAAATGTTGGTTCATTCTCTTCATCTAAATCAGTGAGAGAGTATTTCATGTGTCTCTCCTTATTAAAACGAATTTGATTAGTTTTTCAATTGTAGCAGAGCCAAAGATGTGACCAATCAATTGCAAAATAACCATGTAGTTTCTCACACCAATCCCAAATTAAAATGATGCCATAGAATTCAGATATTTCATCAACCAATATATCAATTATTTGAAAAATGTTTTGGTTTGAAGATAATCTAATTAGAACAAAATTAATTTCTCCTAACACTTTGGTTTTTGTTTTATCTAATTGGCAAATTTTCACAGTATATTTTTTAGGTGTAACATTTAATTTAAGACTCACCAAATAGGGCATGCTATTTGAGGATGCACCTAAATCTACTAAACAATCGTGTACATTTTTTTTAAAGATTTCAAAAGTAAGAAAAAATGGAGTGTGAGAGTTTGATCTATATCCAATCAAGATGGCATCAGAAGGATCTATTTTATTTATAGGGAAATTTACAGGTTCATGTTTGCCTTTTGAGGCTTTTCAAGTGACAACAACTGAAGGTAATGGGAATGCAGGAGCAACATTCAACTCATTAAGGAACAATTTTTGGTTTTTTTTTAGTTTACTAACCTCATATAAAGAAATATTAGCTTTATTATTTTTCATGTCCTCTACAATATTATATTCCATGTTATCTAAGGCTATCAACATTTTAGTAGTTGGAGAAGGAGAATTAGAAGTACTTGGAGAAGAATCAGAATACTGAGTAGGAGTATTTTCGGTCATACGTTTGCCTTTAGTTGAAGGAGTATAAGTTTTTTTTTTCTTGATGAAATGGTATCAACAAGTCCCTTGATCCTATTACTCACTGGCAAGGCCTCTTGTTCTTCTTCATTCTCCGAATTGGTCAAGAAAAAGGCGCATAAGCCATGGGATTTGACTATCTCTTCTTCTTGTGTTGCATTGAAACATGTAGATGCTTCTTCCTCTTCTTTGTCATCATCATATTTTTCGTTTGATATTTCAGTAGATGGTTGAGATTGTGAAGGTTGATTCCTTTTAAAAGGTTGATAGGATTTCCTCACGGTTTCAACAAATTGTTTCTTTATTTCAAGCATCTCATTTGACATTTTGTTTAGCACTTTCTGTAATCCTTCCAAATCAAAATGATCTTTAGAAACCTTTCTCTTGGACTCATCTTTGAAGGTTACTTTCTTGGTTTTTTTTCTTTGATAGAAAATTTCTTCTCAAGAAATAGGACTCTCTTCTGAACAGATAAAGCTCATTTCATGTTATCTATAAGTACTCTTCTCTGAGATTTATCTACAAGCATCACAATATTTGAAGGAAGGGAAATGATATACCATTCTATTTTTGCATGAATGCCAGGTCTAGAGTTATCTCCGATTTTATTTAATAATTTGTTGAATATTAAATTAAAGTCTTTGATTTTATCATTTGGGTTAGATTTGAGATTTGATAAGTCATTGATTAAGGTAGTTGTTGTTCTCTCATCCCCAAATTTTAACAAGAGTTGTTCTTGAAATGCATCCCATCTTGTGATTGATCTAGTTCTCTAAGGGAATAGTACGCAAACTAAATATTCTTCTGAAACCCTATTGAGATTGATTTCTAGCATAAAATTATGAAGGTGTTCCTCTACAGGTAAACTATCACCTGGATTATAGTTGTCTAACTATATTTATGGGTTATAGGAAGAGAATTTAAAGGTGGTGTCATTGCGACTTCCCCTTGGTTATTCCATGGTATGTTTTCTATTCTTGGAGTATTAAAACAAGAAGAAGTTGTGCTTGATGAAAAGGTTGTTTTCAGGCCCCATAATTGTTGTACTTAATGCACCTTTTTTAGTCCTATGATGCCCTACTTATTCCCTCGTTTTACCAGTTTATGAACACTTTCTACATTATTGTAATGTAATAGAAAATATTTACACTTTGATTGTATTTTATATAAGAATGAATTCGTTATATTAATTTCTAGTATTAATGCTCATTAAAATGTTGTTAATGTAGATTTTCATGTTCTTGCATCACACAGGGATCCTGGACCAAGTATATGTGGAATACTTCATCATTCAAGCTTGCCATGAAGGAAAATGCTAGCTGGTAGTACAAAAACATGTTTGGAATGATCTTGGATCCTTTTTGACCGTCAGAGGTGGACTTCACATTCATTGACATGTTCCTACACTAAAGAGCAGCATTCCTGCACTAGAGAGCAACCAATTTGGGGCTTTCATACATTGTCACATTTTCAGGAAAATCCGGGAAAGGTTTTTGCTAAAAATATTGTTTAGACACCTGCACATCAGTAAAAGTTCACCTAGGTAGTACATATCAATTTTTAGAGAATAATTAATGCTTCAACCCCAAATTCGACACAATTCAAACTGCCAAAGTTCACACCAATTTTTGTGAATATGAAGAAGAATCTAAAAAATATGGAACACGATTGTTTCCCCTAGTATAGAAAATTGACTAAGCCTCAAATGGTTTCCCAAAATTCATCATGATTTGGGAGATCTGAAAGGGGTATTTGAGGTGAATTTGTAAAAAGTCAGCTAAAACCCAAAGTTGCAAAATTATCCAAACAGTCAAGTTTGTGCACGATTTTCTAGGCAATGGAGTTGAATGACAAAATTCCAAGAGATGTTTGTGTTTATGGAATGAGAAATTAAGGTTCCTCCAAACATATTTGCAAAATTCGCATTGGTATAAAATGTACAGAAGGATCTTTGAGGCAGTTTTATAAGAAATGATGTTTTTTCTGAGAATTCCAAAATCTCCTAGATTTGCAAACAAATGTAAATTACATATAATATTTTTGTCTCCTTGATTAGATATTCTTTTTAATAGACCTCCTTTACATGGGAAGTTCTTACCATCCCCTTGTTATGAGGAATTCAGTATCTATGGATAAATAACAATTCCCTAGGTAGGTAGCTATACCTAGAACAACAGATTTAAAGTGCTTATCCTTTTTATATAAATGATAAATACGATGAAGGGATTCAAAGAACCTGCTTGTTCTTTTACTTTCCTCTTATCTCCTATTTTTGACTCTTGTCACTCCTTCTCGAACTTAACTCACTCAAAAAGTACCTACAAGCATAATCAAAAGACAAGGAAATAATCAAAGCAGGAGATCTATTGAATACAAGTAAATGGAATCAAATACATTCATACATATAAACATCAGATATCAAGATAACCATATGGAAGAAGGCGTAAATAGATTTATTAAGTAGAAGGAAGAGTTACAACCATGAAGTTTGATCCATTGTCCCTCTTCCAGCTTTGGTTCCAACCAACATCATAGCAATAGCACAACACTCTGGCAACATAACAACACTTGTTGATACTCTCAATTCTCACACCAATAATATCTCCTTACAAATTCTCAAAGTCCAGCCCCTGATCATGTAGATGAGTGCTCAATTTAGAGGAAAATGGAGGAGGTTTGTTCATAAGTGTGGGTATTGAACGACCTTCCAAACCTAGAGTTAGTTTCCATGGAGGAAGGGATGAGAGGATAGAAGGTTACTTAACTCATTCCCTATCCAATTTCGAGCTCATAGGAGATGATAAGTGTGGGAATAGAATATGGGTTTGTTCATAAATGTGGGTATTGAATAGCCTTCCAAACTTAGAGTTAGTTTCCATGGAGGAAGGGACGAGAGGGTAGGAGGTTACTTAACTCATTACCTATCCAATTTCGAGCTCATAGGAGATGATAAGTGTGGGAATATTCTAAATCACTCTAGAAGATAAGAATATTCCGAGAACCCTATGTGAATTTCTGTTAAACTCACCTAGCACAAGTCAAAGCGAACCTCGGTACTCTATAGAGCACCCTCACATGGGCCTACCTACACTGAAGCACACTTACCCCTGTCCAAGGATGTGCTAGTCCCTCAAGGAGGCAATTCTAGAGGGTTTCAGAACAAAGAACTGTCACGGAAGGAGGCATTCAAAATGATGACTTGTCTAGGGCATGTAGAAACTAACTTAGGGTTTAAGGAGCCCTAATGGTACTGATCTGAATGGTGGGAGTGATGTGCCCAAATGGATTTGTAATAGCTGCCCCCTAAAGCATGAAGTCAAAAAATAATGATGTCAAGTGATACGCTTTACGATGTGATGAGGAGGTTCAGAAGTGGCTGGTGACCTAGATCGATTACAATACGTAATATTACGATATTTTGATTTTTTCTCATGAATTGTAGAGGGAAGGCATACCCATGCTTAGCATATAAAATTTTGCTACAAGTATAGAGACAATCATCTACAGATATAGACCCATGATAGGGTGACCATCAATGTAAAGCCACTGTATGGATGATTTGGTATGTTTCCTGAAATCCCAGCCCGGATGGATGAAACTAGATACATGGTCTTCTATCTTGTTCAATCGTTTGCTCATGTACAAGTCTAACCATATGAATATGTGATCTAAAGTCACACATGGGAAGACACCTTATGATTACCAACCAATGACGTAAGTCGTTAATAGACATGAGAGAAATCACCGATAATGATAATGATCCTGAAGGTGTTGTAGTACATTCTACATTGTCTGAATGGATGTTTTGATGTCGAACACCATAAATGTCCTTCGGTCAAAGGCCAGTGATTTCAACCTATCGCCAAAAGAGAGAAATGTGCCATTGATGTATGCAAGTCTCAAGGTACTGAAGGGGTGTTTCTAAGTCAACTTCTTGGAGAATGTGTTGATGTCAACAAGAAGCGAATCATCACGAGAGGGCCTTGATGTATCCCACATCAATGAAATGAAATGAGTGTAATGAATTTGGAGACGGAATTTGACTAACAACAGAAGGTTCAGGAATGGTGGTCATGAGAATGAAGGTTAATGAGTATTGCAAAGGATGAATTTTAAAACTAAGTGACTTCTCTTGAACATGTTGGTGACACTAAATGGACTAGCACGAAAGTAATGGATGGTATGATACAACAAGGTATGATGACCATCAAGCAGATAGCCCAACCCAAATAATCACAATGATGAAGTGAAAGTGTCATGTTCAAGAGCGACCTACTACCATAAAGTGGTTTACCCCTTTTCCCATCTTCCCCAACGATTTTTGACCATTATCTATTTATTTTTATCAAGCTTGAGCAGGATAACATATTCTTATTGTATAATTCGACCCTTCAGGTGAATCCATCGCTATGTGATGTTTTAACGAGTCTAGTGAAGTTGAAACTGAGTCTTGTCATGATGGACAAGTTTTTTACTATTTGATGTTTTAACAAGTTTAACGACAATGATAACTTAGTCCTTTTCATATTTAGAGAGTTTGAAAAGGGACAAAAAGAAAACTCCACAAGTTTTTTTTCATAGATTTGTCTCTCATGTCTGAAAAGGGTTAAACTTATAATCTATCTGAGTTCGGAAAAGGGTTAAACTTATATTGAATAGATGTCATTTCCAATCCGTTAATGAGCTGAAAAGGACAAGTGCTCGACAATGTTTTCATATTTTGAGAGTCTGAAAAGGGCTTAAAGAGGACTCCACTTAGAGGAACGAGTGGTGTCTAGGATAACAACTAGTTCTGGTGATGTTGGTACTTCTCAAAACATGTAATGGTCAAGAGGCTGGCTAATAAGACCACTCATTGCAACTGTTCCTCAAAAGGGTAAAACAACCAAGCAAAAGCATATCATCGGCCAAGAAGATAGTGATGATGGAAGGAGAAAAATCAAGGCTCATTTAATGGAAGAGGCTAATAGAATGGCAATCACGAGGGCTAAAATTGAAATGGGTTCATTTCTACACAAACTTGAACATAGGGAACTATGGTTGGATTCAGTTTCATGTTTACACAAGCTTGAAATGAAAAACTATGCTTGGATTCAGTTTCATGTTTAAAAAAGCTTGAAATGAAAAACTATGCTTAGACTTAGTTTCATGCTTACACAAGCTTGAAACGAAGAACTATCCTTGGATTCAGATTACATGCCCCCAACATCGATTCAGTTTACATGCCTCTAGTACGATGACTCGAGACTAGGTACATGCCCCCAAGCTTCATTGCATTCACCTGAGTAGTCTACTTATGGCTATTAGGTGGATTGAATGAAGGTTCATTTATGATATCAGGTGAAAGACTCGACTGGGATTTTACGAGATCTACTCAAAGACTCAAAGTGGAACTTCATTCTAGGGGACCTTGTTTCATTTTCTAGTGAGGTTGACGCAAGACAAGGAACTCTACTCAGATTCCTTGTTTCATTTTTTAATGAGCTTGACACAAGACAAGGAACTATGCTCTGATTCCATATTTCGTTTTTTTATGAGCTTGACACAAGACAAGGAACTATGCTCGTACCCTTTGTTTCATTTTTTAACGAGGTTGACACAAGACAAGGAAATATCTTCATACTCCTTGCTTCATTTTTAATGAGGTTGATAGAAGACAAGGAACTATCCTCATATTCCTTTGTTTCATGTTTTAACAAGGTTGACACAAGACAAGGAACTATCCTCATCGACCTGTTTCATTTTTTAACAAGGTTGACACAGTAAAAGAACCATCCTCATATTACGTGTTCATGACCTATAAGAGGTGATGACTTCCAGGAGGTTCTATCAGATGTGAGAAAAATGCTCTGGAAGGATATATCTGGTTCTAATGATCCTAGTACATAATGCATAACATCACGAAATTGATCATCCATTGATGTAGGCATGGAATGAGTTACCACATAATTAACCCGTGGTGGGGAAGATACCATTGGGTCAAAAGGACTATTTAGGGAAGATGGTTGATTGGAAGCCATATTTGGACCAAGAAATGAAAGTTGGTCAATGGTGACAATTTTTCCTTCATGTGGGAAACACATCACTCAAAAGAGTGTTGAAACAGTAGCTCCCATGTCATAAACATAGTCTCGACCAAGAAGTAAATTGTAATCTAAAGGACCTGGAACTACCATCACATTAAGATAAACAATTTTTCCTCCCAAAGTAATAGGCAACTATGAAAGGATCCCTAATGGTTGATTGGTTCCTCTATTAAAAGCCAATGGATTCTAGGTAAGATGCATATTTGGTGGCGAACCAAGTGCTTGGCAAGCAGTGGAGGAAAGGATACTCATAGATGCACCTTCATCTATAATAGTTCCAGGTACAATCATATTACAATCCTGTACTATGATCTAGAATGGCACATAAGAAGGAAGATGACATCATGCTAGTCGATTCCAATCAAAGGAAGTGACAAGACTACTTGGAGTGGGTACCATAAGAATGGGAGAATTACCCCCTTGAGTTACAAGAACAAGGGGATTTTCCTCCTTTCTTGTTGGAACAAAAGGGTTCCCTCCAAGTTCATTGGAATGTGAAGTAATAAAAAGAACCTAAGTGGTATCATACTCACCTTCTATGGGAAAGGTATGATTAACTGAAGTTGAAATTTAGTCAACTATTTCCTCGAGCTATGATTGGTCATGTATAGACACATGGGATTCACATTCACACAGAGCAGGTTTGACCAGTGATTGATTTGGGTTAGTGATTTTATCAAACAGTGAAGGATTAAGGGAGAATCTCCTGTAACCAGATGGAAGTCACTGCAAAGAAGCAGGACGGTTATCCAACGCTTTTTTGGCTTCCTCGAGATAGGGAAAAAGGTGAATGGGATGATTCCCTTCACGTAACCTACAAGGAAACTTAACATTACCCTTCTTTCCTTGAACTTTACTACCAGTAGTTGGTAGTGTGTCACCAACATGATCTCTAGAAGTTGATGACATAGGATGATGTGAACGACAAGACCATTCTTCTAAGATCTAAGTAATATCAAGAAATTTTTGAAGAAGATGGTCTCCCATACAAATTTTGCATGGATATCAAACTTTGTGAGGCTTAAAGGATGGTTTCTCATAAAAAGTTGCATTTAAAGAAATGGTTGCTTGGTTTCCCCTCTGTTGAATTGGCTTCTTCTTATTCTTCTTCCCTTTCTTCTTCTTCTTAGCCAACCGGTTACTAGTATCAATACTTTCACTAGGTGAAGAGGAAGAAGGGGAGGAAGAAACAACTGATGAAGAAGGAAAAGGGTCAACTTTGGGATGAGCTAGAGGTTGATTTTGTCCAGTTGGAGGAGTACTCGATTATGAATAAATAACAACATTTTGAACCAAGGAGGTTGAAAAAAGCCATACTGGTAAACTAATCATAAATCCTAGAAGGGATAATGTAGCCATATAATGAGCACCAATATTTACAAAAGGAGGAAAAGGATTAGGATTCCCATCAAAAGGAATTCCTTGATCGGTGGACTCCGAATTTGTTGACATATGTCTAAACCTAAGATCAACTAAGGAATGAGCATGGAGGATGTTATCTGTGGTCAATTAAATTTATTTTAATCAAAAAAAAAAAAAAAAAAAGAGGGATGATCTAGGTAAAAGGATTACTAGGTAACTGTGAACTACAGAATACCTCCCAACGAACCGAGAAGTATGGGCAGGTAATCTCCCTGAATTCTATGCTCGATGTATCACAATGTACAAGACAACCTACTCAGTTACCTAAGGATGGATAGAAACCTAGTGCTATCCTGCCATATATACCTGAAAGTAAGTGGATTCCCAATCCGTATTATCACTATCTAATGCGAAACCACACAGTGAGAGCATCCTCATATACTTTACGTAATGTAACGCCACCCTATATACCGGAAGGTACGTGGATGAGATATGATATATTCACGTACGTGGAATGAGGTATCACACTCCAGATGTATCGCAGACAGGTTAGCAACAACTACTATGTCTTACGACACTGGAAGGCGTCTCTAGCGTAGAACCTCTAAATGTTATGTGTTAAGTTACAATACTTCATTAGGTTAATTCAAATGAATTTTAAGTTGATCTTCTTTAGAACTTGCCTTTCAAGGTTCACCACATGATGTATGTTTGCAATTCCTAGAATGCAACTAATATCATAAGAATCCCTTCCATTCAATTTAACAATGAAAACCTTCCCTAATAGGGATAGAGTAACCAGATCCTTGTTAGCTTTTAAGCTTCTGTGGTCGTTTTTGCAGTGGCATGATCCGGATTATCCACAGTTTCATGCTCATTCTATAGGCATTTCAAACCCCAAAGGGGGTCCATCATCAGGACTAAACTAGATAGAATATGAATGAATAATCAGATCCTTTTAATCAAAGAAGAAAGAACACATCTAATGCAATTTCCCTAAAATATTACTATGAGCACACACAAACTTTTCAATGCACGATGCATGTTTTTCTTTTCAATTCCCTTAATGTTAAAATGAACAAAAGGAAACTAATTCACATACAATCAATCAATATTTTAGCAAGAATGAAGACTTTACGACAATTCTCTTTTGAAAGAAATGAAGACTCTTACGACACTTTATTTTGAACAAATATTAATCGACTATAAACTAACTTTGATAATGAATTGATAGTCATAAAGAAATTCTTGGAAATAATACTGATAGGGGGGGTGGGGGTGAATCGGTATTAGCAAATCAATATAACTTTCCCATTTCATACTCTGATTCATATACGCTACTTTAGTTAAGGCAACCTACGTGTACACACAACTATGTTTAATGCAACTAGTGTATATCCAGTAAACTTATGATTCAGTTAATCAATCATATGTTGATCTTTAAGTAGTTCATCAGAGCTTCATTAACTATATAAACAGTAAACATGTGTAGTAAAACAGAATAGATCATCACACATAAGTAACACACATGAACACCATCATGTAAGGTGGAAACCTAATGCAGGACGAAAACCACTTGCTGTTGTCTTCCTTTAATATAAGAAATACATGTTTACAATATTGTACTGGTGCAGACTCATACCAATATGCAGGCACCCATCTGTAGATAGCTACAACCTTCTCTCATTCTCTAGCTACTACTGGAAGGGAGATACAACCGCCTAGCTCTTGTACTAGCCGATATATTTACTAGTATGTGGGCACCGGACTATAGAAGGCTACAACCCTCTCTCGTTTTCCAGCTACTACTAGAAGGGAGCTCCAACCCCCTGGCTCTCGTACTAGCCAATATGTTTACCAGTACATAGGCATTGGCCTACTAAAGGCTCCAACCTTCACTCTTCCTACATGGACCACGTTTCATAAATTTTTAGACTGGATACTCCTACATCACAACACCATAATATGAAGGCCATGTTTCATCCAATTTTCATACTGGACCCATCAACAACATTGAAGCTCAAAATCAATCACCACAAAACACATAGTGGAACCTAAAACTTTGTAACGACCACTAGAACCATCTGCAAATTCAGACATCATATTTCATAATGTATACGCTACTCTAATGAACCGAAGCAACGTGTATACGAGCTTTTACCAAAGCGAACCCACGTACATATATTCCAAGCTTTATGATCCCGATCCATCATCCATCATCATCCACATGGGTCCATCATTGGTTGAGATCAAGCAACGCATCACAAACCCATAACCTGCATACTAGATCTCACACTTCATTAGATATTCAAAACTTGCACACCTGGCCTAATGATCTTCTCCTCCTTTTATAGTAGTAGGCATTTCTCAATACCATAGTCCAAAACCACTTAGGACCAATACCTTGGACCAAATATCTAGGGTCAAAATACCATGGACCAAATACCATAGACCAAAACTTAGTTTTCCAACATGTACACACCTTTCCTTTTGTGAAATTGCATGTGTATGTTATATGCACCTTTTGGTCTGTTAATCTGTGTCTATATGCTCCTTTGTCAAGGTTAACCTGCGTATACCTCTTTCTGATCATTAAATATTTGCTATTGACCTACTGCACTGTTATCTATCATCTGAGTGAGTTGCCATCAAGGACAACACCTGTGTCATAATGCCAACAATCTCCCCCTTTAGACTTGATGGCAACAACAACACCAAGCCACTCTATCCCTTTGACATCGGGCAAAGCATGGACCAAGATATTCTCTCCCTTTGATATTCATTATGTTGTCTATACTCTCCCTGAGTACATGCTGAAGTCTTTGATTGAGCTCTCCCTTTGTATATGTTGAGATGTGCCAATTCGTCAATGCTCCCCCTAAGCACCTATTGAATTCTCTGATCGAGCTCCCTCTTTGTACATGCTAAGATGTACCAATCATCCTTGCTCCCCCTGAGCACATGCAAAATTTGCAAAAATATTTTCAAAATAATAACATGATTCTACAACTCAATTAAGTGAGTACAACCTTCCTATCCCAAATGACTCATACATACATCAATCTCCCAACCAAGTGGGGATATACTAAATGTTTATACATGACTCAAAACCAATAAACATTACATCGTTCATCCCATGCATAGTGGGGTTACAAGTTAGGTATTTTCATGACCTTTACATCAAATGATATATATATGACTTTTATAACAAGGACCAACAATATAAACAAGACCATGATAGTCATCAACAACTATCATACACCATATATCATCTACACCATAAACATTTGTAACTTGCAATACCATTCTCTTGACCAACCACCAATAAGTAGCAAGATGGATCATTTAGCCACATAAGCATCATCACCAAAGACTTCTAACCATAATGCCAACAATGCATTACTAGAAGCATATGCTCCCCCTAAACCTATTCCATCTGTTCACTATCACATCTGATCATGCATATATCAGCAAGAAGTATCAAGGAATCATGATAAATACATCAAGTTAGGATCAAAAGCATTTCTAAATAACATCTTATGAGTACCAACACATTTCCAGACATCATCAATAGATTATAATCATCATCAAACAGAGAAAATAATTAACTGAACCATATCAACCCCTTTTTCTTGAGTTTGTTCCACTGTTTTTCCTCAACCCAACATATATGCAACTATGTAGCTTTGAACTTGCATATATATGTGACTTTTCTTCATGAAACCTACATACGAGATTTAGAACACTGAAGTTTCACACTTTTAGCTCCCTCTGAGTCTATCGTGTTTGTATAATCTGCTATGCCACATCTTTTTTACTGTACTTCCTTCTTCTTCCATTTCTTTGAGTGTGAAGATATTTTCTCCTTTTGGTATGGTTCCCATACTTTGTTCGTGCATTCCTTTGCTATATGTCTAAGCTTGTTACATGCATAACATCTCATATGTTTCATATTCCTTCTATAGTAGTTAATGGCTTTGTGACCAAACATATTGCAAGCAAAACAATATCCCTTAAAGTACCTAGAACATGAAGATATTTCTGTGTGACGGTCTTGAACCATTCTACTTCTGCATCTGGTTGCAACATGTCCAAAATTGTGACATTTGAAACATTCAACATTATTCATTGGACGAAATAGCAATCTATCACTTCCATAGTTAGGAGTTAAAGATTTTTTTTGAAGAATTTCTTTCCTTGATTGATGATGGAGTTGACCTCTTATCTTCTTGTTTAGCATTTCAGGTTTCACATTACAGTTCCTTGCCTCACGGTGTGAGCTAGATTCACCTTCAACAGATTCATAAATACCAAGACTAGTTTTGATGGCAGGAGATCTTTGACTACTAAGAATATCATCCAAAATATTAGTACTGTCTTGAAATTGTAACAGTTTATCCTTTTCTTTTAATTTACCTTTTAAGGTATTTAGCTCAACCTAATATTTCTCTTCCTTTTCCAGATGTTGCTTCTTCAAGATTTCTATAGCCTTTCTTTCTTCTTCCACTTGTTGCCTTAATTTGAGAATCTCCTTTTCTTGTTCTTTATCTACTTGAGGTAGTTCTTCATTCTGCTTATTTTTTAATGATGTCACTTCACCCTACAGCATTTGACATACTTTGAAGGCACACTCCAGCTGAGCTTTTAATCTGGCAACTTATTCTTGGAGGACACTCTCCCTTTTGTTAAATAGATCTTATTGATTCATGATTTTATCTAATGATTCATTTGCTTTGGAATCTGAATCCTTCCTTCCATCTAACGGTCTACTCTCATCGTTCCTTTGAGTTGTGTTCTTCTTCTAATGTGCTTTCTTTCCCATTGTTCTACGGATCTCCTTCAAGCAATCAAGCTTCTACCAAATGACCTTCGCTGATACCAATTGTTGGAAATAATACTAAGAGGGGGAGGGGGGTGAGTCAATATTAGCAAATCAATATAACTTTTTCATTCCATACTTTGATTCATATATGCTACCTTAGTTAAGGGAACCTGCATTTACACGCAATTGTGTTTAATGCAACTAACGTATATCCAGTAAACTTATGATTTAGTTAATCCATCATATGTTGATCTTTAATTAGTGCATCAGAACTTCATTAACCATATAAATAGTAAACAGGTGCAGTAAAATAGAATAGATCATCACACATAAGAAACACACATGAACACCATGATGTAAGGTGGAAACCCAATGTGGGACAAAAACGACATGCTATCGTCTTCCTTTAACATAAGAAAACCTGTTTGCAATCTTGTATTGGTGCAGATTCATACCAGTACGTAGCCACCCACTTGCAGAAGGCTACAATCTTCTCTCGTTCTCCAGCTACTATTGGAAGGGAGCTACAACCTCGTAGCTCTTGTACTAGCCGATATATTTACTACTATGTAGGCATCATCCTACAGAAGGCTACAACCCTCTCTCGTTTTCTAGTTGCTACTGGAAGGGAGCTCCAACCCCCTGACTCTTGTACTAGTTGATATGTTTACCAGTATGTAGGTGCCGACCTCTTGAAGGATCCAACCTTCACTCTTCCTCCAGGGACCATGTTTCATAAATTTTCAGACTGGATACTCTTGGATCACAACACCATAATATGAACACCACGTTGCATCCAATTTTCATACTAGACCCATCAACAACATTGAAGCTCAAAATCAATCATCACAGAACACAGAGCAGAACCCAGAGCTATGCAACAACTACCAGAACTATCTAAAAATTCATATATCATATTTCATAGTGTATAGGCTACTCTGATGAACTGAACCAGCGTGTATACATTCTTTTACCAAAGCGAACCTACATATAGATATTCCAAGCCTTATGATCCCGATCCATCATCCATCATCATCCACATGGGTGCATCCTTGGTTCAAATAAAGCAACGCATCACAAACCTATAACCTGCATATTGGATCTCACACTTTAATAGATATTCAAAACTTACACACCTGGCCTAATGATCTTCTCCTCCTTTTATAGTATTAGGCCTTTCTCAATACCATGGTCCAAAACCACTTAGGACCAATACCTTGGACCAAATACCTGGGGTCAAAATACCATGGACCAAATACCATGGACCAAAACTTAGTTTTCAAACATCTACATGCCTTTCCTTCTGTTAGAGTCGGTCCTCACAGCCCTCCGTCAGAGATCTTTTCACTTTTGCATATCATTTTCAGGTGTCTCGCTTGCTCCAATTCATTGCATTTTGCTAGGGACATGCCATTGACTGACGAGGGGGTCTGGTTGTCTTGTGTTCCCTCATTTTTGTCCCTACAGGGTTAGTAAAAATTTCTCTAAAAATACAAGTACATGGTCATTTTCTTCATTGTCATACATGATTAGTTTGGTTAAAAAGGGTCTTTAGTCCTAGAGTCTAGGGTTTTGAGTCCCATGCATACACATACTAAAAGCCTGCAGGCCATGAGGTTCGTTTCAAAAGATTTTCATTTAATATGTTTCCTCAGAAAGCATTTAAAAACATTTTTAGTATAAAACTCTGTTTTGGAACTAAAAATTGTTATTGTAAATAATTGTTTTTGTTTTATCTCAAAAGGTTTCAGAGCAAGTCTCTGATCTTCTCCTAAGCCGAAATGCTAGATCCCTGCAAAAAAACAACAAAAGATTATCAGTCCAAACTTCAGAAAAAAATGAGAAAATCAAAAAGCAGTGTTGCATTAAAAGACCAAAAGTGAAAAGTGCCAAACCTTACAAAGTGGGTTTTTGAATCAATTTAAATCAAATCAGATGTTTTGTTTGTATATAAGGGGGAAAACATGTCTATTTGTTCACCAACTATCAAAGCAAGATCATGTTTAAGTATTGGAGGGCGAAAAACCAATTTGCAAACCCGTGGACAGTGTTACAGGTGTGCGCTGTGCATAGGAAGTGCGCGTTGCGCATTGGGCAATTTGAGCCAGTGCAAAATTACACAAGCGTTGTGCATAGGAGTGCGCTGCTCATTGGGGTTGCGTGCTACACATTAGATCTTAGCAACAGAAAAACTTGTGTATGCGCCCAGAACTCAACCAAACTCACTCCAAGCTTGCAAATAGGTATGTTATTGCTGCTTAGTAATGTTAGGGTGTTTGATATATGTTTCGAAGAAGGGATTTGATGTATTGGGTTTTGGGAAAATGAAACCCTAGGTTCATAACAAAGGCATCCCTTAAGTTGTTTTAAAATATGTGGGTGGTTTAGTAAGATGTCCCTCATCCTTCATTGATGACAAAACCAACCCCTTACTCATTTGTGCACCCTAGTCAAACATTCCAAAGAGCACACACTGTATTTTGCTCATTTGTCAAAAGGGGGTTGTTTTTATCAATTCATTGAAAACAGAGCATTGTTAATTATGGCATGGTTTGTTTGATGCTGTGGCAAAATTGTAGGTTTTAACCCCGTACAGAAATTACCTGCATACGAATTCTAAATCACAGGAAAAATAAAATTGCGAGAGCATAAGACATAAAACACATATACACAGAGATTTCCCAATGGATCTCAAAACCGATACTACTAGCTTGATTTTTCATTATATTCTTTTCAATGTTACAATACATATTTATACATGCCGAAGCATCCAATACCATGGACCGAAAACCATCGCGTTCAAAACCATGGACCGAAACCCATAGGTAGGTTCGCCCAACCTAATATAGGGTCCAAATTTTTTTTTTCTCGGGGCGCTGCCCCGAACCCCGTAGAGGGGGGTTACCCGCCCCCCTCAAACCCCCCGGACAGGGGGGCTGTCCCCCCCCTCTGCGCAATCGGCACAACGAAGGGGGGGCTCTGCGCCCCCTCTAACCCCTCGGTTCACTACGTAGGTTAGTCGTGGAAAGAATATAACACAACCCAACATCCTATCGCTGCAAGTTGGACTAGGAATAAGATCCCATTTTTTATGAAATTTTGGAGGGAAATGAAACCCTCCTCTCAAGGAGGTTGCTACCCACTTTATGTATTAATAAGAGGCTTGAGTTATCCTAATAGGAGATAGAGAGAAAAGGAATAAGTAGAAAGCAAGATTATGTTTTTTTGTATTCTCAAGCAAGTTTTGTAGTCTTGTAATGTAAGAACAATTTTTTAGTTAATGGAAGCAATGTTTTATTATAGCTCCTAGCTTGTTTTTCCTTTAAGGATTTTAAGTATCCTTGGGTTGGGCCCAGCCTAGGAGCTTTAGATCCCTCTTGTACATAATGTGCTTTGAATTTGTTCGGTTTCTAGCATTAACAATTATGGAAGTTACATTTTCATGGTTAAGTAGGAGGATTTTGAAAAATTCTTTGTTATAACTTATTTATGCATTTTTTAGCAATCACAACATTTACTTATGTAATTTCAAGTCTTTTTATATTCCATTTCTCTTGTTATTATAGATTTTAATTTTCATTGCTTTGACGTGCAATTGTTTTTACAACAACATGAAACAAATAGAAATTGGTTTCATAAGGATTAAGCTTGAAAAAAAGTTCCCTTGAGCTTTGATAAGTTAAATGATATTATTTCCTAGAATTACACTTCCTTTCCTCTTCTTAGATTCATGTTCAAGATGGCTTACAAGATCGTTGAACTATCTCTTGTAGAAAAACAAAGACTCATGTAGTAGCCTATAACCAGTCCTCTTTTCTCGCTCAACTTTCCAATAAACACTTGGTTTAACCCCTTTGATGTATTACAACACCGATGAGATGTTGGTGATGAAAATTAGAAGTATAGAGCCCTCACAAAGTTGTCCACAAATGCCTTTGTAGCTTATTTTCTGAATACTATTTTTCTACAATTTAGAGTTTTGATTCTCAGTTCTTTATTTCCGACAAATTCTCTTTTTCTTTCATTATAGGTAGCATATATGTGTGTGTCATTTTATTTTATGAAAATTATTTTTTCAATTCTATTTTTCTTGTAGCATAGCTTAGTTAGCTACTTAACTTGGTCTTTGTGCATCTAACCTTCATTCCAACATTCCCACTTGCATAAAAATTGACAAAAGAAGAATATAATTCTTGTTACACATACAATGCCAACCCCTCTTAAGTTTGTATGAACCACATGTTGATAATTAAAGCTAAGACCCTTAGAAGTTGTAACATTGTTGCTACAATACTGAGGGCCATTAATTTTCTGCACCATTGTTGGGGAGATGCCAAAGTATGTGCTTCCTTTTTCATTAGTTAATTTACTCTTTCTTTCATTTTGTATTTATACAAAAATAAAATAAAAATAAATTAGCATCTTTTTAGAAAATACAAAAAAAAACATTTTTTTTTTTAGAATTTCTTTCTTTTATGCCTTGAATAATTAGGTACAATACAAGATAATATACCAATTACAACCTCCACTTCTATTATATGGAATTCCTTTTCAGCTAATTGCGAGCCTATTTCCCCACCCACAACGACCTTTGAGGCCCTTTCTGATGAGTAGGAAAGGATCTTTGAGGATCTTCCAAGGTAGAGAATCCTTCACACCCCACCACTACTATGGATGAAGATAAACAACTTTAAGTGTTTATATTTCCCATTAGAGTACCTTGAAATACGACTTAACCTCTAAGAGTCCTTGAGAAATACCACTATTGTGCTACAACTTCTTGACATATCCACAATAGCACCAAAAGGCACAATCGAAGATGTGATGCTCTCCATAGAATCCTAGGAGTATGCCACAAAATTCCTTGTTCTTTATTCCAAAACCAAATTCAATGGATATCCACTGATTCTGGAGAGACCATGGTTAGTTATTGTTGATGCATATATTAGCTGTGTGGTCAGAAACATGAAATTACTAATGGTAAGTCTCAAAAACAACTTGTGTTATACCCGTTAGTTCAGCCTTTTGTTGAGGATGACTTTCTTACATCGGTAGAAGAAGAAGAATAAGAGGATTATAAAATCTCATCACCCTATCCTATGTGTACAATAGAAACCACCCTTAGAATCAAGCAAGCTCATGAAAATTATTTGATTGACAATTATATTTCAAAACCATTATCCTCTTTCCATCAACATTTATGGGATGAAAGAAGGGTCATCCATAGGGAATCTTATTCTCAGGATCATATATGGGAATATTTATTTAATGATGGTTTTGATCAAATAAACATGTAGATGGTGGAAAATAAGCCCTCTAAACTGTTGAAAATCAACTCCTCACTTTCATCTAATTAGGAGGATCAACTGTTCACTTTCTTAAAACAACACATTGATGCATTTCCATGTGATTACAAGGGTATGTGTTGTAGGCTCGAAATTCTCTGCCTCAACATTATGAGGGAGACCACCCAGTTGGGAACTTAACACAACTCCTTTTCCATTGAAATGGTGGGTTTGACTGGTTAAACTAGGTCCAATTACCTTCTCTCTATCTTTATTGCCTTAAAATATGGCCTTCACCTACCAATAAATAGGAGACATCAGATCAACCCTCTTGTTAAGTTTAGGCAAAAAAGTGACCCTTAAGCTAATTTGGAGTTCAACCAAGCCACAACTAAGTTATGCATTATAGTTAAAGTTACTTATTCTAACCTAACTAACCTCTATGATATTAAGTTAATATTAATAATTAATCTTATATGATACTATGATAATTAGGTGTTAATACTTCTTATAATACTAATGTTAATCTAAGCCCTATATTAAGGTAGGTTAATATTAGTTGCTTATCCCAAAGTAAAACTATGTTAATGTTATCCTAATACTAAAGTTATATCAGTCATTAATCTAATTCAATATAAATTATGTCTATAATAATATTACCCAAATAAGGTTATGTTAATTTATAATTCTAATGTAATCTATCTTGTTAACTATATTATATCTATATTATTATGCTAATATAAATCCTATATTAAATCTAAGAAACAATATTAAACTAATGTACTATACTAAACTATCCTAACACTAAATACTAAGAAAAAAATTTAATTACACTAGATACCTACTTTAGTTCAATAAAGTAAATATTCAAGTATAATATATGTTAATACTAAATTATAGTAATATTAATGTAATGTAATGTAATTGCATTATTATATGGGCAATCTTTAACAATATGATATCTCTCTATATGTTAATTCTAAATTGTAAATATTAATCCTAATTAAATGTTAGAATTAATTCTATAATTAAAATATCAGATGTTAAAGACCACTTATTATGTACATATATTATACAATCCCTTTAGCTTGATTTTTTAATGATTTGAATGAAAGATAAACATCAAACTATAAGGTTTTGCCTCTTTGAGAGGAGGACTTTTAAAATGTAGAAACTAAAATTAGCATGCAAAGTTTAACCTAAGATGCACTCATCCTAGACCTATCTCGATTGAAGGAAAGAATAGTCCTTCTCTCAATCAAGAGAAAATCTAAAAAGACTGGAAAATATGCATATTAGAATTGGAATAAAATAAAGAAATTAAATCAAGGAAATAATTCACAAGATTTAATGGTGGTTAAAACAAATACAAACAATGAAATGCCTAATAAATAGCTACCAAACACTTAAATATAAATATCTTCTAACTCCTTATAAACATATGTATAAGATATTCAGATATGACGTGGCTAGCAGAATGAGGAGGGTTAGGTATGAGATATCAAAAGTTTGTGGTATATCAAAATTTTTATAGGATATTACAGTCCCAAACCCCAATATGGCATATTCCAATAGGAGTTGTCTATAATGCGACTTTTTGGAGATTCTGGTGACGGAATCCGGCGGAAGAAATGAGGTTAAATCTTGATTTTTAAGCAGTTAAAATGGTTTTTTAACTACATATTTGGATTCAGCGCCCTGAAAAACCCCTGGGAGCCATTGATTGTGCAGAAACTAGCTATCAAACTTGGGATTCCAATGAATTGCTGCTGGATTTTGACCAGAAAAATTCGCCGGAAAGGCTTTCAAAAAGTCGCGTTATAGACTACTGCTATTCCAATATAGGAGAGTGGAGGGAGACATGGCATGCGGGTCCAGTAGACATCGACGATGGAATTTATCATAAGTTTTGAAAGTGTGCACGTTAATGAAAGCCTAATATAACCATTTCTCTAATGCGCATTTTATCATGTTTTATGACTTTTGTTCCATTTTACAGTATTCGTTTTCTTATATGCAAACCGCACTTAACATATTAGTGACATATGCCACTCTTATATGAATCTGATTTTGAATTATAAAACAAAGTTAACCTCTTAATACATTTATGTTGAGAAGGCTTGGGAATTAGATTTTCGAAAGGGATTCCTCTAATAACAAAGTTCCGATGCCCAAAAAACTCTGATATATTAATATTTGCACCACTTGCTTTTCAATTAAGATTTATTGCGTACGAATAATTCTTGGTCTCGAGGGGCATATGTATAAAGAGTAAAAATAAAATATTTACAAAATATAAATAAATATTTACAAAAAGTTAATTATTTATAAAGGAACAAATTTATAAAATAAAAGGTAATGTATATTTTATAAGGTAAAAGTGGTGAAAAACATCCAATTTTTTATTGGATGCTATTTGCTAACCAAATGTCCAAATGAGTTCAAACAAGTTATGATAGGAAGATAGGAATGGATTGAACTCATTGAAACAATCTAAAATTAGAAAACCATAAAGAGAGATGACCAATTCAACTAAAGGGTCCCCAAAATGAGAATTAAGTTAATAATGGCGGGGTGAGAGGGGTTATGTTTTTACCACAAAAACGGTGACACACTGGGAAGAACTAGTTATATCTGGGAAAATGATGAAACTCTAAGGAAAAAGAATAAGGTTAAATCAATCAAAGTGCTAGGATTCATATTTTCAATGAAATCCCAATAACCAATAATAGAGTTTTATCATTTTGTATATCTCAAAAATCGATTATAAGAGTCATGTTTGACAACAATTATTTAATTGATAACAACTTAAAATTAAAGAACAAAATCTTATCATTGTATTTAGTAAGAAGATGAAATCTCATTTTCATAGGTAGAGCCATTGTTGCCAATAGGCATCCATAGTCTCGATAGGGTTACATCTTAGCGCAAAGTAAATGTCAATAACTCATCTATGTTTAAATATTTCAGAGGAGACAAAATTCATTAATAACTCTGAAAGGCATTGTCCTAGCTTGGTAACCAGATATTGACAATGACATTCACAAGCATTGATAGCCATGAACAAGCCGGCTCGTGATGATACTTGTCGTCTTACATCGAATTGTTGTAAGCCATTATCTCGGTTTGGTGACTAGATATGATAATATCATAACCATCAAGACCCATGATTATAGTAGGATGGCTCCTTACAGAAACTCCCTATTTTTCAAGTATTTTACACAACTTTTAATTTACACCCTAATAATTTGATTATAAATGGGTTGACAAATCTTCTCCTTAAGAGATTGGGATGACTTAGAAGAATTATAAAAATAATAAACTTGTTTGTTGCTTTAGCAAGAGTTGTTTATCATATAAGTTGTTGCATTACAAAATTATCTCTTATGTTATAAAGTGAGATTGTCAAAATCATAAAGAAAAACAATATAATAAGAGTTTCAAATCTAAATCTAAAACATAGCAATTTGATAATTAATTTGATATTCTTCCTTTTACCAATGAATTTCATTAAATAAGAGTGATGATTTCCCATATATCAAAACAAAGGTGGGTGGAAAAGATCCTCCAACTGAAAGGTTAGTAATATCACCAAAAGCACACACAAGGGGATTTTCAAAAGGAAACAAAATGTGATACCGTGAAATCGGATTCATAAGAAGGAGTAAAGAGAAATGCAACCAAACTAAAATAAAGCAAAATCATGAAATAAGCATAAACAAGATAAAAGCAATAACCTGACATAAGGAATTTAATATCTTGTTATGTATTTGTCAAGAAAAATGTTGTCTTGTTAAATGAGTTTCTTATTCATGATTTTGTTAAAAAATACCTAATGAAGACTTGCGATTAAAAATTGCATTTGAGAACTTAACATGGATTTATTTCCTTAATCAAGACTTTCTTTAAAAACATATCTCAAAAATGATAAAGAAAAATTTAAAAGTCAAGGAGAAGTCCCTGAGTAAGGCTTTAAAAATGCTCCATTTAGCATTTATGTTTATCATAATTGTCTTATTCGCAGAAGCTAGATCAAACCAAAACTGACAAAAAGAACAACAAAACTGTAAGAACGAAAAACTAATGCAAGAGAGAACAAACTGAAAAAACACTAACATATGATAATAAAAATGCATACCTGGAAGAATTGATAATAAGTTTACCTCATGGATCTCCGTCTTATTCTATGTATTTTTTAAGAGTGTTTAAAATCATCATTTTATTTAATCAACAAAAAAAAAATTAACAAAAATTAATCTAATCTATTCCTAATCCTAATCTAAAAAGAAAATAAAAATTAAGTGAGATCAAACTTCGAGTGTAACCACTCAAGTGATTTGTTTACTATGTGTACATACCAGTCAAAAATCAGTGACAAAATCATAACTGAAACAACAAAAACAAAACTAAATTCATAATGTACATCAAACATGAACTTATTTACAATTAACCTATTAATAAACCATCTCTCCTGGAAAGTTCTCTCTAAGAAAATATCTATGGGATCACAAAAATATGGATGTATATTTGTCAGAAATTGGAAACTATCCAAAGGAGAAGGTAGCAGGTTAGATTGTGAAGGAACACTCTCGAGAGTTAACTTTTGTTGAGAAAGATATAATTGAAATGGAATAGATATCAAGTGAAAATGGAAAAGAAAAATTTAATGACATTCAATTAAATATTCATTATTCTCTACTAATGAATCTTGAGGGTGTTCAATGATGAGATATTAAACACGCCTGCATGGAATATAAGGAGAAAAGTAAACATAATAAAAGAATTGAAATAAAGGAAGCAAAATCAAATCTCTATATACATTAAAATTACAACATACTGTTATAGGGCAACCTTGGAACCTATCATTATATTTACTAATTGAATTGCCATTAAAATGACATTTCAACAAAATGTTGTAGATGCAAGTTTCCAAAAGAAAATCAGAATAAATAACATTAG
Source organism: Pinus taeda (assembly GCA_000404065.3). Taxonomy (NCBI): domain Eukaryota; kingdom Viridiplantae; phylum Streptophyta; class Pinopsida; order Pinales; family Pinaceae; genus Pinus; species Pinus taeda. Next base: position 207,751 of record APFE031475514.1, read on the forward strand.
AAACCTACAAAACTAACTCATTAAAATGTTCATAATTAAATTTGTGTTCAACAAGAGGAGACAAAATGATAACACATGAATCTTCATGAGAAAAATCAATTTTTAATATTAGTGCACTTTGTCCATGATTAAAATATTTGTCATCATCATGGTATTCATTATAAATTACCCCCTTCTCTTGCAAATCAGATGGCTCATATGAACTAACATAATCATAAAATATGTGTAAGGGAGATTTTGAAACGTTGTTGATGACTAAAGAATTATCATTCGAATAAGTGATAATTTCAGAAGTTTCAAAACTAGTGATAGAATTGTTTTCAACTGAAAGATTAAAATGGTCGTCATTTAATATAATATGACTTGAAAAGATATCACGATAAAGAAGATAGTGACTATCAAAATATAATGTTGGTTAAAAATATTATCTTGACAATTCACAAGATCATTATAACCCTGGCTTAATGAAATTCTTTTAGTTGCACAAGTAGAAATTTGTTCTGAATTTTTAGAATTTTCCTTAAGAGAAGAGAGATTAATCTATTCATTATTTAAATCTTGTTCATTATTAAATTCTATTGGGCCTACTTCTTGTTCACAAGAATCATTAGAAATTGTTTTAGTTACAATTTCAGATTCAACATTTATATTTGAAATATTCATTTCAGAAATCGAAACATATGTACTGCAGTTTTTCAAAGATGAAGGTCGTGATATAATTTAAAGTTTAGGCTCGGGTTCAATAAAATTATTTGTTGATTCAAGTCTAAGTAATGAATTCGATGTATCTTGTTCTTCATTTTTTAATTCGGTATCTTCAGAATTGGAAGAAACAAGAGAAAAAACCTGCTTAATCAAATCTTCACTTGAAGATAAATCGCATAAATGAAATCTATAATAAAGTGACCAAAATATGTTAGAAAAATCTTGTAAAGATTCATCTTTGTACATGGAAATGTTATCCAATTCTAAACACAAATTCTCATAACTATAATTAAGAGAATGTTAATCTAAACCCTATATTAAGTTAGGTTAATATTAGTTGTTTATCCTAAAGTAAGACTATGTTAATGTTATCCTAATACTAAAGTTATATTAGTCATTATTCTAATTTAATATAAATTATGTCTATAGTAATCTTACCTAAATAAGCTTATGTTAATTTATAATTCTAATGTAATCTATCTTATTAACTATAATAGATCTATATTATTATGCTAATATAAATCCTATATTAAATCTAAGAAACAATATTAAACAAATGTAATACTAAACTAGCCTATCACTAAATACAAAGATATAATTTAATAACACTAAATAACTATAGTTCAATAAAGTAAATAAGTAATTCTAATATATGTTAGTACTAGATTATAGTAATATTAATATAATGTAATGTAATTGCATTATTATATGTGCAATATTTAACAATATGATATATCTCTACATGTTAATTCTAAATTGTAAAAGTTAATCCTAATTAAATGTTAGAACTAATTCTATAATTAAAATATCAAATGTTAAAGATCACTTATTATGTGCATATATTATACAATCCTTTTAGCTTGATTTTTTAATGATTTGAATGAAAGATAAACATCAAACTATAAGGTTTTGCCTCTTTGAGACAAGGACTTCTAAAATGCAGAAACTAGAATTAACATGCAAAGTTTAACTTAAGATGCACTCATCCTAGACCTATGTCGATTGAAGGAAATAGTAGTCCCTCTCTCAGTCAAGAGCAAAGCTAAAAGGATAGGAAAAGAAGCATATTGGAATTGGAATAAAATAAAGGAATTGGATCACAGAAAAATTTCACAAGATCTAATGGTTGTTAAAACAAATACAAACAGATAAATGCCTAATAAATAGTTACCAGACACTTAAATGTAAGTATCTTCAACTCCTAATAAACATATGTAGAATAAAAAAATATTTATGCCAAAATATTGAAGTAGCTCAAAAAAAATTACATATAGAAAATACAAAACATTCATAACTTTAAACTGTTAGATAACTACCCAGGGTAACATAATAAAAATATGTTCCTAGTTTTTAAGATGCATTTCTAATTAATCTTTCAGGATAGCTTGATCAAAATTTTAAATGAGCTAACAATTAACATTTAACAATAGTGTTAAAGCCCACTAATGTACTCGTATAACAGAAATGGCCAACTAATGTACTCGTATAACAGAAATGCAGTTGAAAACTGAAGAATTCATGTACAATAATTGATGCAATCAATAGTGTTATGCATACAATTCGTGAAACAAATATCATTTGGGTCACAATTTTCAAGGCTATCCCACAGCTATTTGCTATATTTGTTGATATTTTGAGCGAAGTAGTTAGGTCGCGTGAATCAACATTTTATTAAATTATTTGACAATGAAATAGTTATCGAATGTGAAGGCCAGGTTGTGATAGTGTCTCTTTTTAATGAAATTCCATATTCATAATGTATTAATTATGGTATGGTTTCTTGATTAATGACACATTGTGTTGGCTTTGATAGTTGGGAATACTATCGACATGCATGGTGCATCGAACATTATACAGGTATGGCATAAATGTCATGTTTTTCATTTGCAATAACAATTTGGGGGTGGTATTTTGGCCAAATGTCGAGACATGGCATACGCTGAAGGGTTTGATTCGCTTCTGACATGGCATAATCATGCTTTCCTGGACATGATTCTATTTAATTATTTGTTTAAACCACCTCTTCCAATTTTAAGTCTGTGTTACCTGGAGGAGTTATTGACTGCATCTGTTTCTTTTCAATGGGCCCTAGAAGCTTCGTTGTACAATGGAAAAACAAAGTTTCATATAATTGAATTTTTAATTAAACTGGTGTAAATTACTTTAACAATGAAGCACAAATAAAACTATATTTATGCCCAAATCCTTTTTGAAAAAACAAACAATTTTTTTAATTTATATAACAACGACCCCCTTTAGAAGTGACACATGGTTAACAATGGAAAAATGCATATTGGGAAGTGTCATAGTGACCCCTTTATATTTTTCCATTAATTTTGAGCTCCATTTTTTATACCTACCAATATAAAAACCCTTTACCTCTTAATATATGTTCAATAAATTATGTATTTTTTTCCTCAATATATATCCTCCAATATGAATGCACATGGTATGGTATTGCTCCCCTAGTTAAGCCCCGTGGTTGACTTAAGCTATAGTGTGATTGAAAAATATTTCCTTGCCATTATACATTCTTTGAATAATTTTAGGAATTATATCACTTGCTACCAAGTCTTCATGCTTACTCACCATGAAACAATTAGGTATTTAATGAACAAACTATATGTAAATTCTCTCATAATCACGTGGTTATTCTTTACAATAGTTTGACTTAGCCATTTTTAGAAACCGAGGAAAGATATTTTTGTTACTGATTTATTTTCAAGACTAACCTCTTCTGCAGATGAATGGCTAGTGGATGATCAACTCCTAGATGAGCATAATTTTTCCATCTCATTTCCTTCTCCATAGTTTGTTGACAATTCCAACTATCTAGCCACTATCAAATTCCCTCCTCACCTGTCTTCAAAGGAAAATAACAAGATCGTTAGAAAACAAGTGCCTCCTATACTTGAATTGGGGGAAACCTCTTCAAGTTGGGACTAGATCAGATTTTAAGGTGTGTGAGGGAGGATGAAGTATATGCTATATCTTAGCTTTTCATGATGGCCTATGTGGAGGACTTTACTACAAAAAGAACTACCTACAAAATCCTGCAAGAAATATACTTTTGGCCAACTCTTCATAAGGATGCCCAACGGTACATTACATAGTGTGATGAGTGAAAAAGATTGGGAAATATTGCTTGGAAGGATGAAATTCCCCTTCAACCTCAAGTGTCTTTTGAGCTATTTCAGAAATGGGGCACAGACTTCATTGGTCCTATTCATCTCCCATTTGAATAGAAAAGTATATCATTGTAAGCACTAATTACCTAACCAAATGGGCTGAAGTGAAGGAAGTAATGGAAACAATAGAAGAAAAAGAAAAGTAGTTGATTTATTAAGAGAAAATGTTTTCTATAAGTTTGGTTTTCCAAGTGAGTTTGTAAAAAATCAAGACTCCTAGTTCATCTATAATATGATTAAAGGAATAATGAAGCAATACCACATTCACCATAAAACATACACTCCCTACCACCCCTGAGAAAATGGGAAGGTGGAGGTCACTAACAGGGCATTGGAGAACACTCTTACAAAGTGATTAGTGGAAGCAAGAAATACTATGCATAAAGGCTTGTTGAGATCACTTGGGCCTACAACGCTACTTGAAAAATGACCACTAGTTTCACCTATGAAAATTCCTAGATTCAACACTTTGGAATCCTACTGCAACCAACTGAATCTACCTCTCTTAGATTTTCAATTACATTACAAGCTTATTTCAGATTTCTTCTTGAAACATTGAAGTAAATTACTAAAGCGGCCTACACCAGATTAAATATGATCCCGAAACATAGAAATTGAGCAAGGGAAATAGAAACACATAGGACATAGTTATTTTTTGACAATAGTCCCCGGAAAAAACCAATATGGGAAAACTAGTACAGGAGCTCTAAGGGTTTTATTATTATGCAAGAGAAAATCTAAGTACAATTCTAGGATGTTGAACTAACAATCCGATATAGAGAGAATACTGAACAAAAGGTTGGTGAAATGATCTCACCCTGTCACTAGAGAATCAGTGACTGATCCTACTGCTTTGGAGGCTCCGCATCACCCTCTGCATGGCCTTGGTGCAGAACTGTGTCACTCTGTGCAGTTTCTGCGTCACCTCTTCTGGGTATTACGTTGCCTCTCCTCTGGATCCTTTGTTCGCTGAGAAATTGACATTCTACCTCCCGGACGCACACCTCGACTTCCGACAACTAAATTTCAATTTCCCTTAGTAGAAAACTCAACTTCCCCTCAAGTACAGCGCTAGTTCTGAATTAGCACTACGTGGGCTAGCATCATCGTTCCTATGGATGTCTTTTTATTCTCCCTTTGCCTCATACTCTCTGTAAATTCCTTCTTTCGGATTCTTGTTGCCCCTCTACTACAAGAATTATCCTCAATAGATTTTTCCTCTTGAGAACTTCTCACTTCAGAAAATTGATATTCTTGATCTCTCAGTGTGTTTTCCAAATGATCCACAAGCCCCTTATTATATCTTGTTGTTGGACAACCAATGACCTAGATTAAATCACAATTAAAGGCTCAAATCATTTTGGATTGATCCATGGCTTTTTCTAGAAGTTTCACCCCTGATTATATTAATACCCATTAATATTTTAATTTTCCTAAGTTTAGACTTAGGAACCCCATTAAAAATAATAATTATTCTAATAAAATCACTTATGGGTGGAATTTCCCAAAACACTTTCTAAGTTCTTTCGAATACCTATGCCCAAGACTCCCTGCAAAATTTGAGACTAAGAGAACATCCGATGCTACCCCAAATCAACCTTCCCTCTTAGTGAGGAATGCTCTCTAGAAATACAATACTACTACATACTGCTTTGACTCTGAAGCATCGTCCTCTGCATTGTTGATGTCTGACATGGTGTCCACCAACTATTGTGTTGGTGCTGCTACTATACTTCTACCTTTGAGATTGCCACTGCCAATGCTACATCTATCTTGCAGCTCCCTCTCAAATGTTGCATTTGTTATGCTGCTAGCAATGCCACTGCTAACACTACATCTGTACTACAAGTAAGTTACTAAGAGAAGCAACTGAAAACACCCAAAACTAGACAAGTATCCAGTGGATACACCTCGATGCTAAAATCCTAACTTCTGCTAGTTCCATGCTCTCTTCTGAAGCCATTGCGATGCTGATCCAAATTAGAGTAGATTAGTAATGTTGTGCTAATTCCTGCTATAGACATTTTTTGGGCACTTCAACCCCAGTCATAAATGTCCATAAACTGAGGGCTCCTAAGTCGCTAAAAGTTTTGCTTCACTGCCTAAAGGAACAAGGTCAATTGATTACATCATTTCCCAAAAGTTCTCCACTGAAAACTACTCATAAATGGTCAAAACTGGACCATATTGAAAGCTCAATGTAGGGGGTGTGATGCATATCACCTTCCCAGTGTACAAGGTGCGATGCATACTGATTTGCTCCTTTATAGGGTGCGATGGTCGAGAATGGACAAATGGCAGGGACAAAAATGCGAGGTGGAAGATCATGGAATCTTCCCCTCTAACACTTGCCACTCCATTTTCGACCAGGGATGAGTAAGAGATCATCATTATCCAAGTGGAAGTAGGAACTATCAGAGAGAGGACACTAATCAAGATCCCAGAAGATGACTCACCTCTCTGTAATAATCTATATATGGATCCCTCATCACAGAGATCGAGGGGCTGGAATTTTGTATCTTATAGAGAAGTGCTGTTGATTTTCTTGTGTACATTCACAGTGTTGGGTGATCTAGCTTTGCTTGAGGTGAAGAAGGGCTTCCTAGCTGGAGGATGATGCTGGGTCAGAGCTCATGGTTGTAATCCT
>APFE031475514.1:218111-291636 GCA_000404065.3 Pinus taeda
ATTATTCATGAATTTAGATTCCTTGTTTCTTGCATAGTAGTATGTTGTTGTGATTTCACGGTTCTTTTTGAGCTGGGAGACAAGGAGAAGCGGCGAAACTCTATCAAGAAGGAGAGGAAATCAAGCGCAAGACTTAGGTTGGCCCTCTTGGTTCTCCTCTTGTCTATTTTCATAAAAGGAAACAATAGTAGACTTTGATTGTTTATTTCTAAGATAGCCACCCATCTTAGTGGGAATAATAGCATCCGAGTGGACACTATTCCTGGATAACAATTCCCCATTCAGAAATAAACCCAAGATGCTTATCATTTTCTTTTTCAAGTGCTTAAGGATTCAATTTTCTTTGCAATTAACAGATTCCCATGAGAGTTTCTTATTTAAATGTTATAAACAATTTAACATAAAAACATATATTGAATAATAGCAATATAACATGAATGAACATCAATATACAACAAAAAACAAGCACATGATAAAGGGGTTCACCCCTCTTGGGCTACGTCTCCGTGGTCTAGCTTCCAATGGCTTGGGCCTCTCTATTATAATCAAATTACATCAAAGGTGTGTTTAGAATGTTCAGATGCCTCTAAAACTTATCTCAATGAGTTCATAATACCAAAAAGTACTAGCATTGACTATTTTTGCATCAAATTGGATAAGAACTGAAGGATTTATGAATTCTCCCAGTTCTCCTACTATTTGTTCCACAAAATGCTCCAAAATCAACCAAAACCCCTTTTCCACTCCAAAATCTGCTAAGGAAGTGTGAAATTTGACGTTCGATGGGATATATTCTATTGGCCTTATCGCAATCGCAATTGGTAGTGCTGCAGGCTCTTAACACAACAAAAGTTGCGATGCGGTATTGTAGACTCAACGGGATAATGAATTGCAACATATCAAATTTCCGCGTCTGGAACCTCCCATTCATCACAATCAGTGAGTTTGGGCAGGTGCAAGGTCTTGTTTACCCAGCAGAAAACTATGATTGCGTTTTCATTGACCTGTTGGTATATTAAACTACAACATAAAAATTATTGCGTTCAGGTCTATCACATTCAGAACTCAATCGCACTCAGGCCGATTCCTATTGCTGCTTCTTTCCTACAATTGCGATATGTGATCGCATCGCATTGCAACTCCAAATATTGTTGGGGTCATGTCGGGGCCGATAAGCTATTTTTTTTCCCCTTCACCGATTGCGATTGTGATTGCCTCATCGCATCGCAACCCTAAACTTGTTGGGGGCCGATTTGTAACACTGAAATACTTAATGCTGTGATATGCGATTTTCAAGGGCCAATGGCAAGTTGCCACTTGGCGCATCCTTATTCGCTAAAGACTTGCCACATCATCCCAATCTTGTCATGTAGGCAAAGTTAAACTTGACCTTTGATGTGCTCTAACTTCTTCATACGAAATCGGATTTGAGTTCCATTTACACCATTGGATTTAGAATGACAAGCTATTCATTCTAAAGCTGAGTTTGAGAAGATTCTAACACTTTGATTTTTGAGCATAATTTTGAGCACCTGACTACTCCTCCCCACTTGAAGCTTTTTGGACCCCAAAAGGATAAATTTCAGTCATTGAACAGATGAGGGTATTGTTCTCTCACCTTCCGCACTTCAATCCATTTGGCCTTCGATGGATGTGTACCTTTAAGACCCACCCAAAGATAATCAATATTTCCCTTTTAGTTTTCCTTGTCCTTCTGTCAAGTATAGTGTATTGCTAAAGCACATCAAGGTATTCTGGAGAAAAGTATTCAATAGATGGAATTTGAACATTCTCTCCTTGATCTTAAATCAAATGAGGTTCATAAAATCTCAAATTTTCAACATTAAGAATGGAATAGATTTGTATATATGAAGGCAAATCAAGCTTGAAAGTATTATTACCAATCTTTTCTAGAATTTTAAATGGACCATAACGAATTGGTTTCAGATTTTTACCTTCACCTTGAAGTATTTCCTTGCCAATTTATAGCCAAACTTCATCACCTACTTGAAACTAATGATCCACACGATGCTTATCATGCCTTGCCTTATACTTGCATTGACCCTTTCTAGTTGTTCTTGAACTGTTTGGTGAATCAACTGAATTTTCTCAATGAATTTCTTTTCCTTGTCTTTGTCACTATGTCCATCTACAACTACATCTTTCTCAAATATGAAATCTAAAGGTGTTTTAGGCAAATAACCAAGTCATGCCTCAAAAGGCAAAGTTAGAGTAGAAGAGTGTTTTGCTCGGTTGTAAGCATGCTGAATATAATGCAACTATTCATCCCACAACTTAGGATATTTGCTACAATATCCTCTTAGCAAATGAATTACTGTCATGTTTACCACTTCAGTTCGACCATCTATTTGTGGATGGAAGACTGTACTTTTATTCAACTTGGTGTCCATCAAGTTCCATAAACTTGACCAAAAATTCCCATCAAATCAAGAATCACGATCACTTACAATAGAAGTAGTCAATCCAAAATGAACCCATACATTTTGAAAGAAAAGTTGAGTTGTTTGTTCAGCTATAATTTGATTTTTACAAGGCATTAACATGCACATCTTGGTGAATCTATCCACAACTACATACAAATAATCACAACCTTTCCTTGACAAAGGAAGACCTCCTACAAAATCCATATAAACACTTTCCCATGTTCTTGAAGGCACTGGAAGTGGTGTGTACAATCCTAGTTTCATATTACTAGGATTACTAACTGCACGCAATGAACAACATCTTATAAAATGTGACACACTTTTAAGCATACGAGGCTAATAAAAATACCTCTGAAGATTTTCCATTGTTTTAATTACATTGAAATGTCCAGCAATAAGAGAAGTGTGTGCTTCCCTTGTGACATTTACTCTTTCTCCCTGTGGAACACAAAGTTTTCCCAAATGATATAACAAATTATCATGTACATGGTAGTCTAATTCCTCAACTTGGTGGCCTTGACTCAAGTTTAAATACACCTCTTGAAAGTTAGCATCCTTTGCATATTGTTCAACATAACTTTCAAGCAAAACATAATTATTCTTGAGTAAAATGGCTACATTTACAATTGGTCTAGAAAGCATATCAACAACTTTGTTATAAATGCCTTTCTTGTACCTGGTTACTAAGTGGAATTGTTGTAAAAATCACATCCAACAAAAGTGCCTTAATTGCTGCAATTTGGTTTGAGATTGAAGATATTGTAGAGGTTGATGATTGGTGTGAATAATGGTTTATTTTCCCATCAAATAATGCTTCCATTTCTGCACACTTTGTACCAATGCATAAAGCTCTTTATCATACGTAGGATAATTAATAACAACACCATTAAAAATTTTAGAATGAAATGAAGTGGGCTTACCATGTTGTAAAATAAATGCACCCATGGCGCAGTCACTTGCATCTGTCTGTATTTCAAATGGTTGTTTTAAATCCGGCAATGCCAAAACTGGGGCTGAACTAATCTTTTGTTTCAAAGTATCAATTTTTTTTTGTTGTTTCCCTCCCCACTGGAAGACAACCTTCATGCTGGTCAACGCATGTAGTGGAGATGCTATGGAGGAAAATTGGCAATAAACTTCCTCCTATACTACGATGCTCCTAAAAAAAATCCTTACTTCTATGACTGATTTGGGTATTGGGCAATTCATAATGACCGAAACTTTAGAGGGATCAATCTTCAACTCACCCCATCCAATTATGTGGCCGAAATACACATTTATATAGATTATTAAGAATAACATCAAAATAATAAGTGTTATTGTGAATTAAAGTGTTTATAGCTTATGCACGTGATTGAATTAATACTATGTTCGAGCATCCATGCTTTGATGTTTGTACACAACTCCCACATAGGTCTAAAGCTATATTAACCACGTATCTATTAGGAGTAATTCCCCATGGAATGCATTCCTTAGCGTTTAGTGTTTGATATAGTAACCTTGGAAGCATCACCTTCACTCAACTCCGTACTCAATTGTAATGTTGTTTCCTGGCACTAAATAATGACTTTAGCAACGGAGAGTACTAGTCAATATTAATTAACATTAACATTGATCAATTAGCGGTAACCTTATTGACCTGAGTGCTTAAGAGTCCCCTAGTATTGGTTCAACGGTAATCTTTATATGTTAATTAAGATAGTAGTATACTGTAGATGAATTGTGATGAATTGAGCCTACGCCATCAAGAATCACAAGAAAATACTTATTCTTACTTGTCTGTTAATCATAGAAATTATGAATAGCTCGAGATAACATGTTGTCCCGCCCATTGTCAAAACTACTGCATTGTGTCATTTTTGGAAAACGTAAAAATATTCATTTTTTCTTGCCAGTAATCCAATAATTAGATATGAAGGTTAACAACCAAGAGAACGTGAGACGTGATAACAACTGAGAGATGTGACAATGTGTAAAAAAAATGATCAATATGGTACACATATTTTCTTGACAGGAGTAGGATGCTAGTAGCGTTATTTCTTGTTAACTAGGCTTTGTGATTGCACCCAATAGCCAAAATAGTGTAAAAATTGTGTGCATTGAGTTTCCATCGGTCCAGCATGATCATGGAAAGCCACTGTGAGGACACAACAGCGGGGTTGAGGTTGAAGTTTAGTGGAGCCACATTGTGAAAAAGCAAAGAAATGAGCACATAATTGGGTTGGGGACGATGTTTGGACCAATTATTGAGCCATGCTAAGTTGTATAGGTTGGCATGGGCTTGCAACCTGACCAAGAAAGTTGTCATGGAAAAGAAGAGCCAAGAAAGTTGTCGGGAGGGTCGATTTGTTACATGAATTTCTTTTAAGATGTGTACAATTAAAAGCAGGGTTTTGGGTTTACAGTAAGGAAATCCATATGCATGCACTTCAGAGAAGACATTCACTCCTTATGAATATGCATGTGTTGCACTGCCCAAGTCTTCTAGCTCTCTGAGTCCTCGTTTTTCCATCCCAGCTGAATTTTCTTTCTCCAGCAAATCCATCATATATCATAGCCAGTGTTCAAACATTAGCGAGACTATTAGTCGAAAATTGAACAGTGCCATGAGGATGATACAATTTTTACCTCCGGCGCCATGTGTAGTGATTAACATTTAGCAAAAATAAGGTTTTGATCCATTTTCTTGCATGGAGCAGGACCTGAGTGAGAACTAAATTCTTGACTTGCTTGGGCCAGGGGCTAGAAGGAACGAGTTTAACGAACTAGATATTTTATCACTGTATGAAATCTCATCAACTGTGTTATAAGGTCACTGTCGTAAACAAGTAATTGAGGCGATGACTTGTTAAGCAAATAACTAGCTAACTATTTTATAGCTTACACAAGATGCCATGAACAACCCAATATAAGCTCTGCTTAGGAAGATAACCTTATCTATGAGAAAGAAAGGGTATAACCTTATCTCTCTTTTTTCAATATGCGACTCCACAAGCAAGGAGTTCCATGAGTGAAATGCTAGCTTATCAACCCATAACATCATAACATGGGACTCTCACAAATAACGACGCTTCGAGCAAGTCAAGTGTCACCGTTATGTCAAGGTATTTTTGTTGCTTGGTGTATTTTCATTTTGTAGAGTTTTTTTTAACACTGCACAATTTTTAATCAATTAATTAGTTATAGAGGTAGGGAATACCTCGTATTGTAGTTATTACTCTGGTTTATATAAAACTTAAGTTTGATTTTTGAGTCAAATTTCAATGTGCTTTATTTACATAAAAACTTGAGTTTGAGATTAGTATTTTATAGTTCTCAAATATATTAATGCTAGAAATAATTTGAGAATTAGTTGGAGTTTGCATTTTTTGTCCTTTAGATATATGCATTTCCTAAGGCAGTAGTCTATAACGCGACTTTTTGAAAGCTTTTCCGGCGGATTTCTCCGGTCAAAATCCGGCAGCAATTCATTGGAATCCCAAGTTTGATAGCTAGTTTCTGCACAATCAATGGCTCCTAGGGGTTTTTCAGGGCGCTGAATCCAAATATGCAGTTAAAAAACCATTCTAACTGCTTAAAAATCAAGATTTAACCTCATTTTTTCCGCCGGATTCCGTCACCGGAATCTCAAAAAGTCGCATTATAGACAACTCCTTTCCTAAGTAAAAACATCACATTTTCTTTGCTTCACCACCATTGCTACAAATGCCACAACATTCTCTTACACATTCTACATGGCATTATCTACTCTTTCCACCACATTTTACACTACCTATTAACAACCTTGCATTGAAACTTGAAACATCAACAACATATGTAGCATATCAATCATTCTAGATCTAGAGCATCTAACTTTGGTACTAGATCATGCTCTTAGGAATCACTAAGATGTTTTTCAAAGAGAGAAACTCTAGTGAATAGAAGGGAGTGTCTCTATAATTAAACAAGCCCTAAATGTTAGAGAAAATTGATGAACAGGAATGAAGCTATATCACTATAATCATAGTTGTGGAATTTCAATAATGCTAATCATTATGGAGTTGTTTAATTACCTTGAGAAACAATAGTTATTTGTTTTTTGTTTACAATTATTGTCTATCCCTTCGAACACCTATATAATGGGATTGAAAAACTTTACTTCTCAACCTTTTTGATAGGGAACACCTAATGATATGAGGTAAACTTCATTTGCTAATTTTGATTAACAAAAGGTGTTGAGTCATTCCATAATTCCATTTGTATTTTGAGTCTTGGAGCACCTTGGAGATTGTCTTGGAGCTTCTTGGAGAGCTAAGGAGGTTCATTAAGGAACTAAAAAGTGTTTAAATTGTTGAGGATAAATTAAGGTTAGAAGATTCCAATACTTCATTCATTTTGAATGAAATGTTTATTGTAAGTAGCAAGCATATTTGTTACAATTCTATTTTTTTTATTTTTATGTGCTTTCATGTTTATCATCTTCATGAAAAAAAAGTCAATATGTTGAGAGAAATGAGAATCCAAGAGTTTAAAGGGAAAAAGAGTGCAAATTCGACCCAAATATAACAACACATTAACCCAAGCAACCCTTTTGTAATCTTTGAAGAAATTAATAGGAATTTTAAGGAATGAAAATATACTCTATGCAACATTGTCATTAAGAACAACTTCACCAAAAACTAGCTTTCATGTAAAATTAATTATTTTATGTAGTTTATATATATATACACACACAACAATGTCTTTAAAAGAAACTTCACCAAAAACTAATTTGCACGCAAAGTTAAAGTTTCTATATAGTTTTAAATATGTGTAGGTGCATATATGAAATATGAGAGAAACAGTGAATTTATACAATGTCATTTTAAATGGACTAAGAATTTGCAATAATAATGATTATTTCTAACATAATAATTAATAGAGTCATTGATGTCATTTTAAAATGTAAATGGGAAGACAATTTAAAAAGCATGAAGTTCATTCAATGTCTTTAAAAGAAACTTCAACAAAAACTAATTTGCATGCAAAGTTAAATTTTCTATATAATTTTAAATACGTGTAAGTGTAGATATCAAATATGGAAGAAACAGTGAATTTATACAATACCATTTTAATTGGACTAAGAATTTGCAATAATAATGATTACTTCTACCCTGGATGCGGGTGTATAGCATAAAATTCAGAATGATGGCGATGAAAAGGCAAAGAGTGTGGCTCAACACAAGTGTCAGCTGCCATCGCACAAACAATGATTTGATATCTCAGTCAGTAAACATTAATGTTGCAATAACACATCGCACCTACTCCTGCAGATGTGTTAGTATTTTGGAAACTCTGCTCTATTTGTTACACCGTCTCGCTCCTCTCTTCGGAACTTGCAGGTTTGGCAAGGTGGAAGTTAGTCCAGGATACTGGCGGTCTCAGAAACCAGATGACGACAAGCGTAGGGGATGGTATGCTTCCAACTCCCTTGGTCACCCCCTCTCAATCCCATCAATGGCTGACTGTTTAATTCCTCTAGATTTCTTCAAGATGTCGAGATTGCGCACCATAATGATTAGTAGAAGGGGCAGCTCAAGGGGCCGAGTCTCCCGCCAGCCCTCCTCTTCTACCTCAGAAACTTCGTCAGAGGCTTTGAATTTTCGGTTTGATAGGTATCCTGAAACTAGAAGCGGACGTAGCAGAGGTCGAGGGCACTTCCTCTCTGAAGAGCATTCTCTCCATCCCAATTCCCAGACAGTCTGCTTCCGCTTCCCGTGCACCCTTAGCAACTCCTCCCTCACAACATCAGTTACTGTCGAGTTGTGCGAGGCATCTGAGGGTTGGGAGGCTGACAGTTCGGGACACCCTTCGGTTCCAAGAATGGAAGACCAGATGGCCACAATGCAGACTGTGAATGCTCAGAGGAACACCTAAGGCAGCTCTGCAACTCAGGAAGCGCCCTTCCAAGCCGGTCCAAGCGCCCCTTCATGTGGAAGTCCTTCAGGAAAAGAGGGCCAACCCTCTGAATGTGAAGACCTTGATCCATATGGCTGCCCCATTGTTGAAGAACTGCCTTCAACACAACATGAAGAATGATCAGGTCAATGCCTTACGTTTGTGTCCACTTGCTGTTTGAAGAAGCTCACTCCCATCCAAATTTACAGCCTTTTCATGGTTCCAGCTCTCAGAACTTCGGTTTTCAATTTCGGCTTTACCGGTTACCCATGCGTGGGCGGTTCACTCTTGTTTTGGTTCAGTATGTTAATGGGTCATTGTCTTGGCAGTGGTTGTGCTGTTCCTTTCTCTTGTCCTAGTATTCTGTCACCGTTTTCAGTTGTCTCAAGTCTAAAAGCAAGTCAATGTGCTAGTCTTTTGGTCAATTTCCTAAGCAATTTTTGTAAGCATACTGTCCCATTGGCTAGAAATCTTGAGGCCTCTGCCTCTTTGTAATAAAATTTTTGTATCAATATAGGAGTAGTCAAATTCAAAAAAATAAAAATAAATAAATAAATAAAAATAAAAAATAATAATTACTTCTAACTTAATAATTAGTAGAGTCATTGATATAGAATCATTGATATGATTTTAGAATGTAAATGGGAAGAAAATTTAAAAAGCATGAAATTAACTAAATAACTCATATGAAGCATTAAACTAAATTAAAGATAGAAAAATGCATATGCATAAAATAATGATTTTTTCACCGTAAAAAACTTAAACATTGTTTTTGGAAAAAGAAAATATTTTCTGAAACCATGATTTCCTATACCGAAATATCTATGACCCTGATTTCTAAATCTCCTCTTAGGGCCAAAAGAAGCATGAGGAAAGATTCCTAAATTGTATAGGGATTTGCATACACATGGATTTAAATAGTAAAAATAATCCTTATGCACTATTCTAAAGTCAGACATGACGTTTAAGCTCTGAAAACTATCAGTTTAGGTATAGTAAGGAATCATCTCTAGGGTTGCTGATGTGCAAAGGGGTTTCAAATAGATTCATAGGGTACCAAGACTTATGATGCCCTTCTCAATATGGAACAGAGTAAAAGGGAAAGGTTGTCTCCAAAATTCATAAGAATATAAAATGAGTACTTCACATATAGAAATGACAAGAAAATACATTATTGTTATATAAGATTTTCAAATCATTTACAATTTAATTATTTTAATATGGAATATTAAACATGGTATAGGTAAATTCGAGCAATAAACTTTTTTAAGGGTTCATTAGGGAATTATCTTAATAAACTTTTTTAAGGGTTCATTAGGGAATTATCTTTAAAACAAAGCCTGAGATATTTTTATTTATTATAACATTATGTTTGTATTTTTTTTTAAGATATAATTGATTTTTGTTATATATGGATTACATTTATTTCTGTAATAATGTAAACTATTTTTGGGAGAAGTATTTATGTTTTAATTTTTATATTTATATTATAAAATTATGTATTTAGAAAATATAAATGTAAAAAAATGGATATAAAAGATTAATAAAATAAAATATGTGAAATATATCTTTATATTAATTTGTATTAGAGGAAAAAAAAAACAATATTTACTTGTTTTTTAAGATGGGTAACTTCTCATTAAGCAGGGTTATAATTGCAACAATAGTTGACAAAAGCTTTTCATAATTTCTTATCTCTATAAATACATTCTCAATAGCATAGCTCTAACTACTTATGGTCTCTTTGTTAATGAGTACTAACTCTTAAGCAATCCTTACATGACGAGGATGACCTTTTTAGAACTGTGATTTATTGACTCCATTTTTCTGGTCTTTGAGGGAATGTCTCCCTCACAGATGCTAGCATCATGGAATGATTGGAGACTCAGAATTTCGACATTGTATCTACTTTTATATTCTATAAAAATAGTTGGTTTTTTCTGATAGAAAACAAAAAATATGACCTTTTATATTACATAGTTATCCACTAACTATCTAAATAGTAAATGTGACGACATGCATTAATTGACTAACTCATAAGTACTATAAAGAAGAGACATTAAGGTAGGACCCTAAAATGCCCTCTCCCTTCAAAGATAACATTGTCCTTAAGGCTAGAGGTGTGGAAATTGTTGTATTGTTGGTTCCCATGTAGCATATTTTGGTTGTATACTTTTCCACCAAATTAATACTTCTTGAACCATGTGCCAGTGCAATTGATGCTCTCTAGTAGCCAATATGACTTTCAGTGAAATACAAATCAACCCTTCTTCATAGAGTTCTAGAAACCTAGTTTACACCATATTATTTGATCTCGCTACGTTTTTCAAACAAGACACATGAAATATGAGATGAACCTTGGAGTGAGTTTGAAGATTTGGTTTAAAGGAAACTTCTCCAATGTGTTGGATGACCTTGTGGGGTCCATATAACTTTGGTGCTATATTTTGGTGGATTTTATCTTTGAGGGATCTCTACATAATGAAAGATCTCCGCACATTGAAATCATTTTGCACAAAAAGCTTGGAGAGAAGCCTCCCAAGCTCACTATAATTTTGACATTGTAAAAGGCTAGGAAAGTCAATATATATATATATATATATATATATATATATATATATATATGATATATAATATATATATGAAAATGCATTATAGACAACAATGTCTTTAAAAGAAACTTCACCAAAACTAGCATGCATGCAAAGTCAATTTGTATATATATATATATATAATGTGAAAGAAATAGTGGATTTGCACAATGCCATTATTAAGTGATTAAGAATTTGCAAAGATAATAGTACTTCTAACGTAATAACGTATAATTAATAGTCAATAATATTATTTTGAAATTTAAATGGAAAACAATTTAAATGCATGAAATTAACTAAATAACGAATATTAAGCATCAACAAAGAAAAATGCATAAAATAAAATAATGATTTTTCACTTTAAAAAATTATACATTGTTTTGTAAAGAAGGTAAAAAGGAAAATGTTGTAATATTATTTTAATTTCATATTATATATGGTATATATAAGAGTATATAATAGAGAGATTTTTTTATATGAGTTGATTAAGTTCTATAATCATTGCTTTGATGTGTGACATGCATACTATATTTTTAGGCATACATTTGGTGTTGAAGTGAAGACTTAGACATGTAATCAAAATGATTATTAATTAAAATATTAGTCTTAATATAAATCTCAAAGTGAATTGAAGCTTATTAATTTATTTTCTATTTACGAACTAATTTGATTACTTAAATCCTCTATTGAAACATCCATCCCTGAATTGACTAAGCTCTCAAACATTGATTTATCCTCACCATATTTTTAAATAAACACTTTGCTTTAACTTGACTACTATTCTTTTTATCTTAAATAAAGAAAAATTAAACACTCAATTGATAAAGAAGACTTATTTCAATCTTGTCCTTACAAAATATCCTTCTCTTGATACTCATTTCAATCTTATCCTTACAAATGTCCTCCTGTGGACACTTATCACCTCACCTCTGGTTAAAGGACCACCTTGTGATACGTATCACCTCACCTCTGGTTAAAGGACCAGGTTTCGCGATCCTTTAAGAAACTTTGTGATAGAAAAAACAAAAGCTTGGCCACTCAAATTACCCTTGAAAGTTCAAAGTAGAGAAGGCGTTCATAAGTTGTGCAAAGGGTCTCTTCATATGTGTTTTTGGAAAAGGAGAATATTTCCTAAAACCATGATTTCATATACCGAAATATCTATGGCCCTCATTTCTAAATCTCCTTTTAGGGCCAAAAGAAGCATGAGGAAAGATTCCTAAATTGTATAGGGATTTGCATACACATGGATTTAAATAAATAAATATTAAAAAGAATACGTATACACTATTCTAAAGTCAGACATGACGTTTAAGCTGTGAAAACTATCATCTCTACGGTAGCTTACGTGCAAAGGGGTTTCAAATAGATTCGTAGGTACCCCAGACTTATGATGCCCTTCTTAATATGGAATAGAGTAAAAGGGAAAGGTGTCTCCAAAATTCATAATAATATAAAATGAGTACCTCATATATACAAATTACAAGAAAATACACTATTTTTGTTTGAGGTTGTGAAATCATTTACAATTTAATTATTTTAATATGGAATATTAAACATGGTATAAGTAAATTCAAGCAATAAACTTTTTTAAAGGTTAATTAGGGAATTATCTTTAAAACAAAGCATGATATTTTTTTATTTATTATAACATTATGTTTGGAAATATTTTATTTTTATTTATTCTTAAATGTAATTGATTTTTGTTATAATGGATTATATTTATTTTTGTAATAATGTAAATTATTTTTGGGAGAAGGTTTGCGACAATGGAGGATCTGAGGCGATGGCGGATTTGTGATGATGATCAAGGTCTACGACGATAGAGGGTCTGTGGAGATGGGAAAGATCTGCGGTTCTTTATTACAAGGCGATGTGAATCAGATTAATGATAGGTTTCAAAGAATCAAGAATGCACGGGCATCATTGCTCTCTACAAATGAGACTTTGATCGATTTTGAGGTTACGCCTCTCAGCCAGTATGTAGAAGCACATATCAAAAAACCCATCTCTGTGTCGGAAAGGTTAGGGCACCGTGGGATCCCTCTCCTTTTGATTTCATGCAACCAATTTGCACTCTCTATTGTCTACGTTCGAGAGTGGAATTCTTCTCCTACTATCCATTCTTTGTTTTGGGTTAGATATCCTTCAACAATGTCGCGACTTTCACCTTACTCTCCCATATGCATTGATTATGAGTGGATCAATGCATCCGTGAACAAAATCGTTGGGATATCCCAACGAATATCCAAGGAGGTTCTTCTTGTTGATGTTATGGAACATTTCGGCCAGGTCTTATGGGATGAGTTGAATACTAGCTCAAAGCTCAGTTGTATTGTGCTAGATTTGTCTTTGCAATGGTAGGCTCGAGTAGATCAAAATCTTTTTACCACCTCCCACGCCAGATCTTTCACCTTCCCCCTCTGGAGCGCAATAAATCTCAAGAAAGAGAGAGGCTATTGGAACCCTATTCATTGGATCTGCCCTCAATCAAAACATATCATGGGGCAATATGGATTCCGCAGATGTACAATGAGCCCTCGCAGACGCAAGGTCAGATACAGGAATCAAAAATGTCATATGACACTGATCCAAAATTTGTTTCTCACGACCCCCTAGACTAGGAAGAACAGAGAACTTTCAAAATATTTTTAAAATCCACGACTGGTAAAACTTCATCACTTTGGGTACAAGCTTCTAATATGGTGTTACAAATGAAACAAAACATCATGCACAATTTGGGCTCTCCATCACACTTGCAAAAATCTAATTTGTGGAGGTAGATCCCTACAAGATGATCGTAGTCTACATGAATATAATATTCTACCTATGTCCACCATCATCCTCAACCTAAGATTGAAAGGAGGTGTAGCAGGAGCAAGTAAATCAAAAGGAATAAGAGGCGCCCATGGTTCTAGCATGCCCAAAGGTATAGAACCAAACCAGGAACACATAAATGCTAGAATCTCCTACGAAAACATCCTTCAAGGAAAAACAATAGCTAAAACAAATCCAAAACCAACACATAATACTCCCAGCCCCTACAAATTGGAGCAAGTGAATTATGTACTAGAACTCATCATAGATATTCCAAAAAAAAAACGATCTCCACACAACCTATGAAGCACAATCCATCATCTACAGATTCAATAGTTTCTGGCCAAAACCAATGGATATCTTCCACTAGATCTTCACTAATTGGACAAAAAATTGTGATATACATCTTTGCTCCAAAGGTTTCTTCATTGTAAAGTTTGCATCATCAAAGGAACAAGGAGTTATCATTCAAGAAGGTTCATGGTTCCGGGGATCGATGAGACTCTTCATAACTCCATGGTTCCTAGATTTCGATGTCAATACCATGATTATATCAAGAATGTTGGTATGAGTTAGGCTACATAACCTCCCCATTTATTTTTGGCATAATCAAGTGTTGGAAGGCATTGGGAATATCTTAGGACGATTCATAAAGACAGACATACAAAGAATGGAAGAACGGATCTATACTTTCCCATGAATATGCGTGGAGGTGGATCTTAGTAAAGGCTTGTTGTATCATATACAATTGCCACACAACAAGCAGTGCTGAACTTAATAGTTATATTTCGAGAATACAACTTTCAGATGTCGTATATGCCGACAAACAGGACATCTACAAAATAAGTGTCCTGATGCCAAGAAAGAGGTACGAAGGAAGAATAAACCAGAAAAGAAACTCAAAGGATGGCAATTTCCCCCAAATGAACCAAAAGAGGAAGAGGATGCAACAAGCAAGCAACCCATGCCAAATATGGAAGAACAGAACATATAAGAAAAAGAAGGGAAGGAGGAAACATCTCAAGAACCAACAGAATTACAGGTCACTATGGCACAGATTATCACGCTACCTGAAACAAAGGACACTGGAGAATACAAACGTCATCATTCATCTAATAATTCAAATTCAGACAAGGAAATATCAAGAATAGAAGGGAATTAGCTAGCTATTGTCTCATCCACGCCATCTCACGGAGAATGTTGAAAGGTTGAAAAAAAAATGAAAGAAAGTTTAACTTTTCTCAACATCTTTTAGTTGATTATTATGTAAGAAATTATAATCATCAGTCTTTAACTAGGTGATGAAATGTTTGCAAGTATCTACAACATGTAATTTTGTTTTCATTAATAAAATTATGATTTTTTCCTTGAAAAAAAATTAACTTCTTTTAACTTTCACACAATAAAACTCTCTACATTCCTCAACGAACTATATCATTATGTGGTGCTAACAAACTCATTCTGAATTATGCTATTACCATTCTCTGCACAAACTCGGTCCGCAAAGCATCCACACATTTATAGATTTTTAAGAATAACATCAAGATAATAATAAGTGTGTTATTGTGAATTAAAGTGTTTATAACTTATGCACGTGATTGAATTAATACCACGTTCGAGCATCAATTCTTTGATGTTTGTACACAACTCCTCATAGGTCTAAAGCTATATTAACGACGTATCTATTAAGAGTAATTCCCCATGGAATGTATTCCAAAGCGTTTATAGTCTTTGATATAGTAACTTGGAAGCATCACCTTCACTCGACTCCGTACTCAATTGTAATGTCGTTTCATGGCACTAAATAATGACTCTAGCAACGACCATTGACAACACAACTTTATTGCTTTGGAATTTTGAGCTAGCATTCATATTTTTCAATGCAGAACCTTGAAAATAGGTTTTGGATCTCATAGATATAAATTATGGATGAAACTACTAGAACATTCAAAAATGATTTCATAATAGAATCACAATTAATTAAAAATGATTTCAAACCTACCATTCAGTGGCAGGGCTTCAGCTAAAATAAAATTAGACCCAACTATATCATGCCTTATTGAACCACTTCAAATAATTAACAATACAGAATGTGAGTCTTTTCTACATCTGAGAACAACAGCGGTTTCAATTTTGATATAGATCAAAATTATTACTGAAATAGTGTTCACCATATAGGATATGTACTCACGACGCTATTAGACAAGTCCATAGAGCCACTAACAGTGAGTCATTTTATAATGACTATTATACATAACTATTATAACTAATTAAATCTGTCATATATCATAGCCAGTGTTCAAGCATTAGCGAGGCTATTAGTCGAAAATTGAACAGTGCACCATGTGTAGTGATTTCCACCTCTGGCACCATGTGTAGTGATTAACATTTTGCAATAACAAGGATTTTATCCATTGATTGCGTGGAGCAGGACCTGAGTGAGAACTAAATTCTTGACTTGCTTGGCCCAGGGGCCAGAAGGAACGAGTTTAACGAATTAGATATTTTATCACTGTGTGAAATCTCATCAACTGTGTTTTATAAGGTCAATGTCATAAAAAAGTAATGAAGACGATGACTCGTCAAGCAAATAACTAACTAACTATTTTTACAGTACATGAACAACCCAGTATAAGCTCTGCTTAGGAAGACAACCTTACCTAAGCTATGAGAAAGAAAGGGGATAACCTTATCTCTCTTTTTTCGGTATGTCGCTCCACAAGAAAAGAGTTCCATGAGCGAAGGTTTAACTTATCAACCCATAGCATCAGACCCTCACAAGTAACGACACTTCGAGCAAGTCAAGTGTAAGCGTTGTGTTTTAGTTTGTTGGGTTTTTCAAGTGTTTTAGTTTGTTGGGTTTTTCAAGTATTGAAGTCGCCATAAAGTTTTTCATCCTTAAGAAGAAGTTAACTCAATTTATTTTATGGAGAAGGTGTTAGGAATCACCATTGTGGTTAGACTAAAATTTGTATGTGTTAGTCAAGGATCTACCAGAAGCTGTTAGTTTACGTTGCGAAATACACAAGAAGTGTTGGTTTATTTAATGTCCAACAATATCCAACTTGTGTTAGTCAAGGATCCACAAGAAGTGGTTAGTCCATGTTGCTAAATACACATGGAGTGTTGGTTTATCCAATCTCCAACCATCTCCCCCCAAAACGAGCCGGGTGTGTATCAAATCGTGACCTACCCTCTGATACCACTTGTTGGGAATCACAATTCTCGTTAAACCAAAATCCACAGATGTTATTCAACGATCTCATCCCATAGATAAAGATCCACAAAATACCCTTAGTCCATGTTACAAAACACACTAAAAGGTTTATACAATATCCAAATAAAAATAATAGTAACTGTATCCATTGTTATATCCATTTTCGTTACACAATTAATGAAAATCAAATAAAACAAGGATTGATGTATTGTCTCCAATTGCTCTTGGCGTCCACTTCGTTGGTCTTGAAGCCCCAACAGATGATGGAGGCTCTGTCGCCTCCTCTCATTCTCACCAACTATCATAAGCTCACAACGACTGTGCAGTAAGAGGAAAAATTAAAGGGAACATCATACACCGCTACGACAAATAGTCGGAGCGGTCCATTTGGTTATCATGTCAATTTACATGAACACCAGCTTATGTACCTTGAGAACAAACTTACTCTTTCGAAAAAATCCTAGTTTACCAAATAAAAAATTTGGCCAAGTGCTACAAATTATTTGATTCAAGTGCCCATTTATTGATCCAAAGTTTTCATTTATTGATCTAGAACATTTAAAGATGTAACAAGATAGTTCGCTATTTGCAGGCAGACGGCTTCTAGCTCTGATATTTACACTAGATCGGTGAAACAGACAGGTATTTAAACTTTCAAACACCCTAATCCCTTCTTTCTCAACAAGTGAATATTTAGCATATATATAATTCCACTTTCGACTACAACTGCAATTTAACTTCTTGCAACTCAGAATAAGCAAAATATCCAAATACACCACCCCAACTACTACTAAACTTCAAACCTGAAAAATATCACTGTGACACACTACAACGAGCTTTACAGGAAAAAAAAAATATCAAACTGTGTTAATATTGCTAGTACTATGGAGCTAGTCTAGTTTATAGGTTGATATGGTGACAGTGTCGGTCATCCACTGCATATATTCAGCATTGCCCTTAAATTCCTGCATGTCAACCTCCTCTGGATGTGTTTTGACATATTTCCTGCAGTATGCTAGTCCAATGAAAGGGCCCATGTTGTCTGCAGAAATCCCACTTCCATCATTCTCTAGAAATTGCTTGACAACATCAAATCGCTCCTAAAATTTTCCTTCTACGACGATAACCCTGCAACCAACCAACAAAGGTGATTAATAGTATTTAATAATTATCACAAGCTCAGTTCGTAGAAGCCATTAAATCCTCCGAACAACAAAAGCCCAGATAATATTAGTAGCGTAATTGCATTTAATGTTCCACGTAATGTTTTATTTTATTGTTAAATGTATTTGGTAGTTATACAAATCCTGAAATGTCAATGTATTATTAGTCCCTGATTGAGTAATTATTTGTTCCTACACATATACATGGTATATGGTTAGACAATGAACTTGTGTGGAGCTCACGCGATAAATTTAGCTCCACACAACTAAAAACACAAAATAAATTTAGCACTTCTCTTCACCTTGAACTCTGCACAGCTCCTCTGCATAATTATCTCGTCTGCATTTCTCTATACCACGAACTCGTCTCGTCTGCATAAGTTCTTTGCACATCGAACTCGGCACAACTCCTTCACCGAACTTATCTTGTAAGCTCGTGGCAGTACAATTTTTAATAATAAAGACTTTGAAATTCAAGTCCTTATGCATAATCTAAGGTTTGATATATTTTTATTTTCATTTAACATTATTATTGAAGCTTGTGTAGAGAGGCTTGTACGGAGAGCTTTTATGGTGTGAAGAGCTTTCTAAGAAGAACTTTAACTGGAAGGAGCAGAGAGTTTGGTGTAAAATGATTTCATTGTGGGGAGAGTTTTTATTATGTAGGGTTTTTTTACACTATGCACAACTTTTAATTAATTAATTAGTAGTAGAGGAGGGACTATGTTGCATTGCAGTGGTTTACATAAAACTTAAGTTTGAGTCTCAAGTTAATTTTCAATGTGCCTTATTTACATAAAAACTTGAGTTTGAGGTAAGTACTTTATAGTTCTCAAATGGATTAATGCTAAAAATAATTTGAAAATTGGTTGAAGTTTACCTTTTTTTAGTCCTTTAGATATATGCATTTCCTAAGTAGAAACATCACATTTTCTTTGCTTCACTACCTTTTCTACAAATGCCACAACATTCTCTTACACGTTTTACATGGCATTATCAACTCTTTCCACCATATTTTACGCTACCTATTAATAATCTTGCATTGAAGCTTGAAGCATCAATAATAACATATGTAGAATATCAATCATTCTAGATCTAGAGCATCTAACTTTGGCACTAGATCATGCTCTTAGGAATCATTGAGATGGTTATCAAAGAGAGAGACTCTAGTGAATCGAAGGGAGTGTGTCTATAATTAAACAAACCCTAAATGTTAGAGAAAATTGATGAGCTAGAATGAAGCTATATCACTATAATCATAGTTGTGAAATTTCAATAATGCTAATCATTATGGAGTTGTTTAATTACCTTGAGAAACAATAATTATTTGGTTTTTTGTTTAGAATTTTTGTCTATCCCTTTGAACACCTATATAATGGGATTGAAAAACTTTACTTCTCAACCTTTTTATAGGGAACACCCAGTGATATGAGGTAAAATTCATTTGATAATTTTGATTAACAAAAGGTGCTGAGTCATTTTACAATTGCATTTGTACTTTGAGTCTTAGAGCACTTTGGAGATTATCTTGGATCTTCTTGGAGAACTAAGGAGGTTTATTGAGGAACTAAAAAGTGTTTGGATTGTTGAGGATAAATTAAGGTTAGAAGATTCACATTCTCAAGTATCTATTAAATTTTCATTTTTTTCTTATTTTGAATGAAATGTTTATGGTACGTAGCAAGCATATTTATCGTCTTTCACATTTATCAACTTTATGAAAAAAGAAGTCAAACTCTTGAGAGCCAAATAAGAACCCAAGAGTCTAAAGGGAAAAAGAATGCAAATTCCACCAAAATCTAACAAAACATTAACCCTAACCAAAAACAATAAGGATTTTGAGGAATGAAAATATACTCTATGCAACATTGTCATTAAAAACATCTTCACCAAAAACTAGTTTTTATATAAAGTTAATTATATATATAATGTTTTTAAAAAAACTTCACTAAAAACTAGCTTCATCAAAAGTCAAATTTTCTATGTTTTTTAAATTATATATATGGAAAAAAAATAGATTATACATATCATTTTAAATGGATTAAATTTACAATTGCTAATGATTAACTTTCTAACATAATAAATTAATAAATTCATTTGTATCATTTTAAAATGTAAATGGTTTGATTATTTAAAACATGAATTAACTAAATTGACTAATATGATTATCATCAATAAATGAAAAAAATAAAAATACATATGCATACATTAATGATTTACATAAAATTAATATTTTTTCACCTTAAAAATTATAAATTTAATACATTGTTTTGTAATAGGGTAAATAAAATACATATTGCATACAATAATGATAACATAAAAATAATGATTTTTTTTCACCATAAAAAAATTATACATTGTTTTGTAAGTAAGGTAAAAGGAAAAATGTTAAGATATTATCTTATTTTCATATCATATATTGTCTATACAAGAGTACAAATAATAAAGAGTTTTTTATATGAGTTGATTAAGTTTTATAATCATTGGTTTGATGTGTGATATGCTTACTATTACATACATTTGGTGTTGTCGAAGTGAAGACTTAGATATATAGCTATAATAATTATTAATTGGAGTATTGGTCTTAATATGAATCTCAAAATAATTAAAACTTATTAATTTGTCTTTTCTATTTACCAATTAAAATTTGGTAATTAAACCATCCATCCATGAATTGACTGAGCTCTCAAACATTGATTTATCCCCCCACCTTATTTTTAAATAAACACTTTGCGTTAACTTGACTGTTATTATTTTATCTTTAAATAAAGAAAAATTAAACATTCAATTGATAAAGAAGACTTATTTCAATCTTGTCTTTACAAAATATCCTTCCCTTGATACTCATTTCAATCTTATCCTTACAAGGACCACCTTGTTAAAGGACCACCTTGTGATACGTATCACCTCACCTCCGGTTAAAGGACCACCTTGTGAAACTTTGTGATAGAAAACACAAATGCAAATTACGCGTAAATAAATTGTGCAAAGGGTCTCTTCATATTTGTTTTTGGAAAAGGACAATATTTCCTAAAACCATGATTTCTTGTACCGAAATATCTATGGCCCTCATTTCTAAATCTCCTTTTATGACCCAAAGAAGCATGAGGAAAGATTCCTAAAATGTATAGGGATTTGCATACACATGGATTTAAATAGTAAAAATAATCCTTATGCACTATTCTAAAGTCAGACATGACGTTTGAGCTGTGAAAACTATCATTTTAGGTATAGTAAGGAATCATCTCTAGGGTAGCTTACGTGCAAAGGGGTTTCATAGGGTACCCCAGGGTTATGATGCCTCTCTTAATATAGAATAGAGTAAAAGGGAAAGGTTTCTCCAAAATTCATAAGAATATAATATGAGTACTTCATATATAGAAATAACAAGAAAATACACTATTGTTTTATGAGATTTTCAAATAATTTATAATTTAATTATTTTTAATATTAAACATTGTATAAGTAAATTCAAGCAATAAACTTTTTTAGGGTTCATTAGGGAATTATCTTTAGAAAAAGCTTGAGATATTTTTTTTATAAAATATAATTATTTTTGTTTAATAGATTACATTTATTTCTTAATAATTATTTTGGAGAAGTATTATGTTTTAATTTTATTATTTACATTATAAATTATGTATTTAGAAATATAAAATGTTAAAAAAATGGATATAAAAAGCAATAAATAAAATATGTGAAATATATTTTTATATTAATTAGTATTGGAGAAAAAAACAATATTCACTTGTTTTTTAAGATAGGGTAACCTCTCATTAAGCAGGGTTATAATTGTAACAATAGTTGACAAAAGCTTTCTATATCTTCCTAGTTCTATAAATACATTCTCAATAGTATAGCTCTAACTACTTATGGTCCCATTGTTAATGAGTACTAACTATTAAGTAAACCTTACATGGAAGATGACCTTTTAAAACTGTAATTGATTGACTCCATTTTTCTGGTCTTTGAGGGAATGTCTCCCTAGCAAATGCTACCATCATGGAATGATTGGACACTGATAATTTTGACATGGTAACGACTTTTATATTCTATAAAAATAGTTGGTTTTTTCTGATTGGAAAAAAAAAAAAAAAAAAAAAAAAAAAAAAAAAAAAAACCTGACCTTTTATTACATAGTTATCCACTAACTATCTAGATAGTGAATATTACCACATGCATTAATTGACTAACTCATAAGTACTATAAAGAAGAGACATTAAGGTAGGACCCTAAAATGCCCTCTCCCTTCAAAGATAACATTGTCCTTAAGGCTAGAGGTGTGGAAATTGTTGTATTGTTGGTTTCCATGTAGCATATTTTGGTTGTATACTTGTCCACCAAATCATTACTTTTTGAACCATGTGTCAATGCAATTGATGCTCTCTAGTAGCCAGTATTACTTTCAGTGAAATACAAATCAGCCCTTCTTCATCGAGTTCTAGAAACCTAGTTTACAACCTATTATTTGATCTCACTACCTTTTTCAGACAAGACACATCAAATATGAGATGAGCCTTGGAGTGAGTTTGAAGATTTGGTTTATAGGAAACTTTTCTAATGTGTTGGATGACCTTGTAGGGTCCATATAACTTTGGTGCTATCTTTTGGTGGATTTTATCTTTGAGGGATGTTTTATATAGTGTTAAAGGAAAATAAACATGTGATCTTTTCCTACAAAATAATGATACAAGTGATGCTAATTAGCTTGTTTCTTCATTCTGTTTTGAGAGAGAACCAAATTTTCATTGAGTGTTTGAAGAATGGATTTTTAAATTGAAGTGTGCAATTCATTGCATGATGTTTGGAGGTGCATGGTAAATGTGAAGCCAATGACAAAGGTTATTAGTCACAAACAACTTCATATGATGTCATTTTAGTAGCACCTTGATAAATGGTATTATATCACCATTCTACAATGGTTAACCATTATTCTTATCAATGTAACATTTCCAAGTAAAAAAAAATATCAAAATAGGTTTCTAAGCACTTTTTGACCTCTTTTTTTACCACCAACTTGGGGATGATATGTGGTGCTCATTTTCAACTATGTACTCTAAATTTTAAAGAAACCATGCTAAAATTTGCTAGTGAATGTTTCATCCCTCTCTGACATAATGGATGTGGGCATTCCATGTAACTTAAAATCTGACTGATGATGACTTGGGAAACATTGAAAGGCATAAATGGGATTTGTGATAAGTAACAAAAATAAGCATATTTGGAAAGGTGGTTGACTACCACCATTATGAGTGATTTTTTACTAGCTTCTAGAAGACCCACTATACAATTCATAAATTTGTTAGTCCAAATGCCTTTTGGGGTTGATAGTGGTTGTAATTCCCTAACAGTCTTTACTATCTCCCCATCGTTTCTTTGACCTTTATCACATGCCATTACAAAAACCTAGATGTTTGTTTTCATGTCTTCCTAAAGAAGGAGTACTTGGATCATTCATATGCATTATGAAATCTAAAGATACTTACAATAGCTGATGAATGAAACTGCTCGAAGACCCTTTTTATAAGGCATAATTTTTCAGCAAAATCATGTGTGCTTTATACATCAAAGCATCATGAAACTTCCATATATATCCTTTAAGAGGGTTTGGATGTTTTTGAATATTTTGTATGAGTTGAACCAAAATATCATTTTTTGACCATTCCTATTAGGCTTCATTGAGTAAATCAATGACAAGTAAGGATAAGGAAACATGGCAACTTCCTCCTCATATTGCCTAGATAAAGCATAATCCACCAAATTTTTAGTGACCCACTTATGTTGCTTTAGTGACAATAACCTTTGTTTTAGAAATATATTAAACTATGATGATTTATCTTGATCTAGAAATTTCTCTTGATGGATGTTGAGTATCAATTACATGTAGGATGACCATCATCTCTTTCTTGTAGATGAATTTTCCCAAATTGTTGTTACAAAACTACTTACTAATGAATGCTAATGGATTCGCTTCTTGCATAGAGACCATGTTGAGACCTATGCTTGATACATCACATTTTAAGAAAAAACTAATAGTGAATCCAAGTAATGATAGAATTGGAATAGTGCGCGTGTTATACTTTAAAGCTAAGAATGCATAATCAATAGCCTTGATCCAGGCAAAGGAATTTTTTTTGTCAAGATTGTTAGGGTAGCAACAAATTTTCCATAGTTTTTCACAAAGTTCCTATGATAGCCCATAAGTCATAAATTCTCATGTAAACTCTTCAATATCTTAGGGCAGGTCCAATATTATGTAGCCACAATTTTCTTGGGATCTATTCACCCCCCATATAAAATGATAATGTGAACCAAATATTCAACATCTAAAGCCAATTTATTTGTAATGTTTAAGGAATAAAAAATGGTATTGCAAGAGTTGCAAGGATTTATTGAGATGCAGAATATTGGTTCCCCATATTTTGTTGTAGATAAATATATCATCAAAGCATACCAGAATAAAATTTAAAAAAAATTGTTCATAATGATTTGAAAGTTGGATGGGGAATTGCAAAGTCCAAATGACATTACTAAAAACTAATAATGGCCTTCATGTGTGTGGAAAGTTGTCATAGGGATGTCCACCTCCTTCATTTGTATTTGGTGGCGTCCTGGACAAATATCTAGTTTACTGAAAAACTTGGCTCCATGAAGCTCATCCGATAGATCATCAAATTAGAATAAGAAATTTTTCGTTGATGGTCAAATTAGTAAGAGCTTGGTTTTCCATCTTTCTATAATCCCATGACCATAGGTGTTTAATAAGGCCTAGCACTAGGATTTGTGACTCCATCCTCCAATATTTCCTAAATGGTATTTTCTATTTCATTCTTCCATGGAAAAGAGTTCCTATAAGGACACACATAGGATTTTGATGACCTAAAATTAGTGAGATACCATGGCATGCATAACAAATGAAGGACTGAGCCACAAGGTGTTTTAAATTCCTACTAATGTTTAGTTATGACAAAATGCTCCATGAATCTCATCCAACAAATCGCCAATAATTGGAATGAGAAATTTGTCCTTGATGGTCAAGCTATTGAGAGATTGAATTCCCTTATTTATTTAATACTAGGACCATAGGTGATTATTAAGGGCTAGCCCTAGGATTTATGACTCCATCCTCCAATAGTTCCTAAATGATCTTTTCCATTTCATTCTTCCTACAAAAGAGTTCATATAAAAACACATATAGGTGGACATATTTTGGTGGTTAAATTCCTACAATTAATGGGATTCCAGGGCATGCCTAGCACATGAGGGTGTAAGCAATTAGGTGTTTCAAATTCCTACTAATGTTTAGTTGGGACCAAGTGAAAATTAGTGGGAATCTTCTCTGGGGGATGTTCGCTACTTGTAAGGCATTAGATTAGGAAATAATCTTTGATTGGGTTCTCTTCTAATAACTTATCTATATGTTAAGAGATAATAATTTTAAGGGAATTAGATTGAAACCCTTTGATGTTGTTTTTATTCCCTTAATGAAACTCATATATAAGTCCTTGAAATCCATGGTGATGGCTCCCAAAGTGCATAACCATGTTAAAGTGAGAATTACATCGTAACCACCCATTTCAATCCCAAACATATCAGATTTAAGATGATACTCTCCCATTTAAAGTTTAATATTCTCACATTGTCCTCCACATTTTATCACACCATCATTGACTATCATAATTTAAAATTTATGTATAGCATGTACATAATAATAGGTTTCCTTAGCCACTCTCTTATGAATAAAATTGTGGGTGTTTCCATTGTCAATCCAAAAAATCACCTTGTGATTCTTGATGTAACCAAATCAACATTAAAGTTTGGGGTGCAAAAATCATGGAGAGAAATTTTAGGTTCCTCACAAGATGCTTGTAGGTTGTTTCTTCTTGAGGATGAGGGGTTGTTTCTTTAAATTCCAATTTGAGAGTATTTGTAATGGGGATGTCTTTCAAGTCTTTTTGGGGAGATACATCCATTTGAACTAATTTGTGTTCTTTATATTTTTTTCCCTTTGGAATAACACTCATTGCAATTATGACAAATTTTTTAGTGTTTGTGTTATGCCATCTCTTATTGGGACAATTTATGGATTCTTTAAAGTTGATAGGTAGACATGATAGTGGTAGTTATTAACAAGAGGTGAGGGCAAGAAGGGAATGAGAGTCTTTTGTTTTTTGCACTTAGCACCATATTTAATCATTTATCTCTCTCACATCCATCCAACCAAGTAGTCACGCGTTGCATCGTGACTTATACTCCAATTTCTTCTCTTGATGAAACATTCTTTAAATAAGGAACAAAAAAATCCCTCTCTTCAGATTTCTAGCAATAAAGTGTTTAATTGTTCTTATTTGGCATAAATTTTTCAATAGTCCCAAAAAGTGTGTGCCTCATTCAAAAGAAACATAAATGGATTTCATAAACTACTAAAGGTAACGCATCCTCCATCAGATTTCCTATTCCATTACCACCATTGCTTATATTTTATATCCAAATATAAGACCCCCACTTTGATTTTTGTTAGGTCATCAATAAGTCCATGGAGAAAGAAGAAGTGTTCTATTTGAGAGAAAGGGTGATTCCTAACCATTACACTTGAAACACGCACAATGTATTCAAATATTGTAAATGCATAATAGATAAATTATATTAAATGTGTGAATTATACCCTTGTACTAATAAAGAAGAAAAACAATGTTCTTCCATATTAATGTAGAGAAACCTCTAATTTCGGCCTGGAGTATGCCGTAAAACTGCTTCTGCTTGGCTAAGAGCTCGTCTTCCTCGGACGTAAGGAAACAGGTTAACGGCCCAAGACCCAGAGGCATCTGGCAGGAGTGATAGCCTGCTCCCTTACGGACCACCAGCGGGTTATTTCAGGTGGCGTGGTTTTCCTTGATAATAGTGATGAGTCAAACCGACATTCACGGATAGCAGCCAGAGATGGCTGTCCTCACTGTTGGGTTGACACCTGAGTTTGATAGGTTTTTCCACCTTTTGAAAAAAAAAAAAAAAGAGAGAAACCTCTAATTGAGAATGCTCCAATTACAACAATACTTAGCAAAAACACTATGATAACTTGCTAACATTATAAATAGATTCTCAATCACAAAATCCTAATTACTTATAATGTCAATAGTAATGAATACTAACTATGTAGTGAATATTAACTGATAAAGAAAACCATTTTATATTACATAACTATCTATTAACATATCTAATAAAAAAATATAAAAGCAATGGCCGCATGTACTAATTAGCAAAATTCTAAATCTCATAAAGTCTCAAGGTTAAAATAAAATCCTAACACATATATACTTAAAATTAAAATTAAAAAAATAATGTAGAAAATTATAATTCATAATAATAGACATTTTTATAATCATTTGTAAATAAATAAATAAATTATAGAATATAAATAAATGATGTTTATAATAGAATTGTTATGTTTGAAGGTATTTGATTGAAAATCATTTTTAGAATAATTATTATAGCATAACCATCTTAAATTAAATGGTTGGTAAATGTCAATACTCATAAAAACACTCATCTCATGATACATCTCACCAAAAAATCATAAAAAAAAATAACTAAATTATAATTTTTTTTGTTTGTTAGGTAATGTGAGTCCTGAGATGACTAGCACTCCTAACATGTGGCTTAAGTAGCTGCAAACTAAGGGAATCTAAGTTGTGAAAATCACTGAAGGATCGCACCCGACCTAAGCCACTCTAGCCCTTAGCATTGCTAGATTTTTCCCACGAAGCTTCAAACTCGTGACCTTTTCACTACGGGGTGCCTTAACAGAACACCCTAGATGACTAGCACTCCTAACATGTGGCTTAAGTAGCTGCAAACTAAGGGAATCTAAGTTGTGAAAATCACTCAAGGATCGCACCCGACCTAAGCCACTCCAGCCCTTAGCATTGCTAGATTTTTCCCACGGAGCTTCAAACTCGTGACCTTTTCATTATGGGGTGCCTTAACAGAACACCCTATCACCATCTACTACACCTCATGATCAGCTACATTATAACTTTATTTTAAATTATTATTATTATTAATTATAAAAATAATTAATATATGAATTAAGCATATGCACATTCTAAAAAATTTATAACATGATTCTTAACCATGGAGATTTACCTCTCAATTTACCATAGAAATTCTTAATCTATTAATAGGTTTTGTTACAGTACCATACCACATGCCCAAAACACCATACCTCATGTTCATATATCATACATTCATATGCGGAAAAGGAAAAACACTTCAAAAAGGATTGTAGATAGAAAGCTCATAAGAAAGGGAAGGGATCTGATGATGCTCCTTCTGCAGAGGTGAAAATCACCTCGGATGAAGGTGGGGATGTGTACTTGGATTTTTCTTCAAGTACACATGTATATCATGAGGCATGGCTGGTTGACTCAGGTGCATCCTTTCACTTCACTCCCCACACGGAGTGGTTCTGCGAGTATGATAAATATGATGGTGGTAATGTCTTCTTAGGGGATAAAAGGAAGGCTAGAATAGTTGGTCGTGGAAAATTCAAGTTGAAGTTGCAAGGTTGAAGGATTAGAACACTTCTAGATTTTGTGCATATTCTTGCATTGGCCAGAGATATGATTTTTGTAAGAAAGCTAGATGATGCAGGTGTAAAAATAGCGTTCGAGAAAGATACCTGCAAGATGGTTCAGGGAGCATTGGAATTGATGCGAGAAGTTCAGATTGGAACTCTGTACAAGCTTCAAGGTAGCACTGTTATTGATGGGTGCAACAATCTTGTGGTGTCTGAAAGTGGAGGAAAAACTCTAGTGGTCTCTGGAGAAAATACCATGTTATGGCATCAAAGGCTTGGACATATTGGAGAGAAGGGCCTTTGGATACTTCATGGTGATGGTATGGTAGAAGGTATGTCTAATTTCTCTTTATATTTTGATTTCTGTGAAAATTGTGTATATGGGAAGCATAATTAGGTGAGTTTCCCCTCTGATGCAAAGAGGGAGAAACAGATTAGAGCTTGTGCATAGTGAATTGTTTGGACATGTGTCAGTTCCATCACTGGGTAAGTCTATGTACTATGTATCATTTATAGATGACTTCTCAAGGAATATAAGGATATATTTCCTCAGGAAGAAATCTGAAGTCTTTGACAGGTGTAAAGAATTTAAGGCTTTGGTGGAAAACCAGACAGAGAAGAGAATAAGGTGTTGAGGATAGATAATGGTGGAGATTTTTGCAAGAAGGAATTTGAAGATTTTTGTAAGAATTGTGGTATAGAATGACAAAAGACTATTCCAGACACACCTCAGCAAAATGGAGTTGCAGAAAGAATGAACAGGATGTTGATGGAAAAGGAAAAAAATATGCTAAATGGTGTCGAGATAGGACAGGAATTCTAGGTAGAGGCAGTGGAGACTACATGTTACCTCATCAATAGATCACCTTCATAAGCGTTAGAGGATAAGACTCCACAAGAGGTATGGACTATAAAGAAACCCTCTCTTTCACATATGAGGGTATTTGGATGTGATGCATATGTACATGTTCCAAAGGATAAAAGAACCAAGATGGATAGTAAATGTGAAAGGTGTATCTTTATTGGGTATAAGGATGGTTTAAAAGGTTATAAGCTTTGGAACCCACAAACAAGGAAGGTTGTGTATAACCGTGATGTGGTCTTTAGAGAGGTGAAATATGTTATTAAACATGAAGTCCTACCAAAGGAACCTAAGAAGATATAGTTTGACTAAAGGAGGAGGACTCTGACTCTACAACAGAAGAGGAATCAAAAGATGAAGAGCCACAAACTCTAGGTGTGAGAAGATCAGTTTGAGAAAGAAGGAAGCTAGAAAGGTATAGTCCAATTGATTTCTATTCAAAATTTTCTCTATCTATTACTGATGATGATCCCAGAACTTTTTGGGATGTAGTAGATTCAAAGGATGACAAACTCTAGAAAGAGGCCATGGTTGATGAAATGGCATCTTTTCATAAAAATGAGGCTTGGAATCTGGTGGAGTTTTTGTCTCGAAGGAATCCCATTGGCAACAAATGGGTGTTTAAGAATAAGATGAATGCAGAAGGCAAGTCGGAGAAATACAAATCTCGGTTGGTAGCAAAAGGTTATTCCCAAGTGCTGGGAATTGATTTTGGTGATATTTGTCTCTCATGTTTCCAAGGTAGCTTCTATTAGATTAATTTTATTTGTTTCTGCTACTTTTAATTTTGAGGTAGAATAAATGGATGTGAAGAGACCATTTCTTCGTGGGGATTTTGAAGAAGAGATCTACATGAAGCAACCTGAAGGATTTGTGGTGAAGGGTAAGAAAGAAACGGTATGTAGGTTAAAAAATTCTCTGTATGGGTTAAAATACTCACCAAGGATGTGGTATTAGAAATTTGATACATGTATATGGGGAACTGGTTTCACCATAAGCAAAGCAAATTACTGTGTGTATTTTAAATTAATTGGTGACAGTGTTATTTATTTGGTTTTGTATGTGGATGATATGTTGTTGATTGGAAATAACAAAGAAATTATCTAGAACTTAAAGACCCAATTTTCCTCCAAATTCGACATGAAAGATCTTGGTGCTCCAAACTATATTTTGGGCATGAAAATTAAACAAGATCGAGCAAAGAGGAAGCTCTGGTTCAAACAGAGGAAGTATGTCGAGACAATATTGTAAAGGTTTAATATGTAGGATAGTAAACCGATGAAGGTTCCTATTCCCGTAGGTGTAAAGTTATCTGTTGAACAGTGTCTGAAGACACAAGAAGAGGAAGGGGACATGTCTTGTGTTCCATACATAAGTGCATTCAGTAGCCTGATGGATGAAATGGTTTGTACTGGACCATACATTGCACATGCAGTGGGAGTATTGAGCAAGTCTATGTCGAAACCAGGAAAGGAGCACTGGACAATAGTGAAGCAGGTTTTCAAGTATTTGAGTGGCATTAGTGATTATGGTATGCGCTACCAAGGAAGACCAGGATTGGACATAATTTTCGACATTTGTGGCTTTGTTGATGCAGACTGGGCTAGAGATCTGGATCATAGAAGATTTACAAGTGGATATGTGTTTAACCTATTTGGAGGTGCAGTTAGTTCGATGAGTAAGAGACAATTTATAGTGGAACTTTCAAAAATAGAGGTAGAATACATGGCAACCACTAATGCAAGCAAGGAAGCAGTTTGGTTATAGAGATTGTGTTCAAGTATGGGGTTAGTACAACGAGCTATAAGGATAGACTGTGATAGCTAGAGTGTAATTTTGTTGGAAAAGAACCTTGCTTATCATTCAAAGACAAAACACATTGATGTTCAATATCACTTTGTAAGTGATATGGTTGAGGAAAAAAAGGTGTTGTTGGTAAAGGTGGAAACTTTGAAGAATATTGAATATGCATTGACAAAGTCTGGGAGCACTGAGAATTTCTCTTGGTGTAGAGAAACAATGGGTGTTGCGGGGCTGGACCAATGACTAAGGTCTCCTGTGGAAAGAAAACAACAAGTGGGAGAATGTTGGGTGTGTGTTATATTCTTTCCACAACTAACCCTAGTAGTGATGTTAGGGGGCAGTCAGTACCCCCTTCGTTACTTGGGGCATAGTGGGCCCCCTCTATGGGGTCCAGGGCAACGCCCTGGGAAATTTTTTTTGGACCCTATATTAGGTGGGCCAACCTATCTATGGTTTTTTGCATGGTTTTCACAAATGGTTTGGGGCATCATTGTTTTCTGCCCATGTTATTTTGTAGATCTGGTCAAGGGAACTACGATTATGTTCTAATCTAGGGTTAATGGATTGGGGTTTATGGATTCTTCAACATGTATATATATATATATTGTAACATTGAAAGGAATATAATGAAAAATCAAACTGGTAGTCCTAGTTTTGGGATCCAGGGGAAAATATCTGTGTATATCTGTTTTATGTTTTATGCTCCCACCATTGTTTATTTTATATTTTTAGAATTCGTATACAAGTAATTTATGTATGGGGTTAAAACCGAAATTTCTAACCCAAAATATCTTCAATTTCCTTCTTAACTTCTTTAAGTAGTTGATTCTTACACTTGATGGTATGGACTTCATCACCTACTAGTGCATTTGCTGAAATCTTATCTAGTTTTTTGAATAGGCATAGGTTTTCTACTTTGAAAATTGGTGATATTCCAACGTCATAAGGAATTTTAAATTCATATGAATTGTAAGAAATTTTCCTCAAAATTTTACATGGATTAATTTTATTAAGCTTAATTTTATTGTATGTTCCCACAGGAAGCCTTCCTTCCTCAAATATTCCATTACTAGCTCACCAAATTCAAAAACCAACCATCTTCTTTTCATATCTGCGTGATGTTTGTACTTGTTGTTGTTTTCCTACAATTGTTGCTTGACTCTTTCTTGTAACTCTTGCACACTTACTAAAAAATCTTCACCTTCTGCACTTCTAGGCTCTTACTTTCCCAAATTCCCTAATTCATACACTCCCCTGTGGTGCATTCCATACAATATTTGGAATCTTCTCATCCCTATACTCCTTTTATATGAGTCATTATAGGAAAACTCATCTTGATAAAGTATCCAATCTCACTGCTTGGGATGTTTATTCACTAAACTTCTCAGAATTTTTCTGAGACTTCTAGTTACCACCTCTATCTATCCATCTGTTTAGGGGTGATAAATTGATCTGAAGTTTAAACCAATGGTTAGTTTCTTCCATAAATTTCTCCAAAAGTGGCCCATGAATCTTGTATCCTTGTCTGATACAATCCTTTTGGGCAATCCATGAAATCTTACAATTTCTTTGAAGAATACATTTTCTACAATAGTTTCATTAGTAGTTCTTACACAATAAATAAAATGTGCCATTTTGGAAAACCTATCCACAATAACAAAAATGGAATCATTACCTCTTTGTGTTCGAGGTAAACCCAAAACAAAGCCATACTGATAGAATCCCAAGGACACTTGGGAATTGGAAATGGTTGGTACAATCCTGCATTTTGACTCCTCCCCTTTTCCTATTGACATGCTTTGCATATTTCCACATATATTTTTACATTACCTTGCATACCTCATCAATAATAAAAAAAAATTAGTACAACAAAAGTTTTATTATCTCTAAAGTGCCCCTCCAATCCTCCATTATGCTTCTCTTTGTTTAATTTGTCCCTTATAGAACATCTAGGAATGCAAAGCTTATTTTCATTGAACAACAAACCTTCTTGGATCATGTAACCTAACCATGGGGTTGAATTCATGCTCATTGGGTTTTCACATGCTACATAAGCTTCTTCGAAATCTATATCACTTTTGTACATTTATTTGAGTTCATCAAGCCTTAAAGCAAGTTATTGAAATTCTTGTAGAATTAGTCCTGCTTAAAGCATTGACTACTTTGTTTGATGACCCACTAGTATGTTTTATTACAAAAGTGAAATTTTTCAAAAATTCCACCCACTTGGCATGTCTCTAGTACAACTTTGGCTAGCTACTTATAAATTGTAGAGCACAATTATCAGTAAGAAAAATAAATTCCCTGGGCATGAGATAGTGTCACCACTTCTTCGAGCCTTGCATAATAGCATAGAAATCCTTATCATATGAAGGGTATTGTTGCTTTACCTCATTTATTTTTTTTGGTAAAATAAGTGATTGATCACCTCTCTTGGCTCAACACAACTCTAATAACGATAGCATTGGCATAAGTTTCAACCTGAAATGACTTTCCAAAGTCTAGAAATGTTAAAACAAACTACTCTATAATCCTTTTCTTCAACAATTTACAGTTTTGATCTATTGCTATAGTCCACTTGAATGGTTGTTTATTCTCTCCTAAATAGTTTCAATAATGGGTACACACAAAATACTAAAATTCCTTATAACTTTTTTATAGAAATTGGCAAGATCGTGAAAGTTTCTTACCTCAAACATGTTTCTTGGAATCATCTAGTTGATTATCGCCTTCACTTTATCTTGGTCCATCTTCAACCCATCCTATGAAATTACAACACTGAGGTACACTAACTCATTCTTCATGAAGCTACATTTGTTGAAAGTTATTAGCAATTTATCTTGCTATAGAGTGCTCAAAATGAGCTTGAGATGTATCATATACTCTTCTTTTGTTTGGTTGTACACTAAAATTTCATTTGGATACAAAATCACAAACTTGTCTATAAAATCCTTTGACACTTCATCCATCAATCTCATAAAGATATTGGGTGCATTTGTAAGGTCGAAAGGCATCACAAGCCACTCATACAACCCATGATTTGTCTTAAAGGTGGTTTTCCACTAGTCCCCTTCTCTAATTCAAATGTGGTGGTACCATCTTTAAATCAATTTTAGAGAAATATCTAGCACTTCTCAAACAATCAATCAAGTCCTCAAAACATGGAAGTGGAAATCTATAGCTAATTGCAATCATGTTTATGTCTCTAGAATTTGTGCACATCCTCCATCCACCTTTCTTCTTCAAACTAAGCACAATTGGTACATCACAAGGACTCAAGCTTTCTTTGATAAGGATTTTATCTAACAACTCCTAGACCTACCTCTTTACCTCCTGATTTTCTTTTGGAGCCATTTGATATACTACTTTATTTGGAAGATTGGATCCTAGCATCAAGTCTATGTGACGGTCAATGTTTCTAACAAGAGGGAATTATTTGGTAACTCATCAACAATTATGTTAGAAAACTCATTAGGGGAATTTTGAGGTAAAATATGGACCTCAAAACAAAAAATATGCTAATAAATTAATTTAAAAAAACCAATAACATTCAAGATGATGATGTTATCCCTAAGAGAGAAAATTTGGAGGGAAAATAAAGAAACTATTTTTTTAATTGTATTTTTGGCTTATCTCATTCTAGATTTACTCAAATTTCAAATGTAGACACCCATTAGATGCTGACTTAAATTCCACATCCAACAAGAATCCACTCTGCATACTTTTGAGTAGACCCACATAAAAAAATTTGAAAATACATGAAAAAAGGTTGTTCAAACATGTTTTTTTATTGTGTTTTCAATGTGGGTCAACTCAAAAGTGTGCACAATGGGTGTTCATTAGATGTGAAATTTAATTCCGCATCCAATGGGTGTTTATACTTGACATTTGAGTAAACTTAGAAGGACATAAGTTGAAAATACAATAAAAAAGAATAGTTTCCTTTCTTTTTATTTAAACATTCATAACTCTTATTCTGTTATTTTAACTATTATTTAATTATTTTCCTTAGGAGGCTGATTTTAGACCTCAAAATTCCCCTAATGCATCCAATGTGCTTCTAATTTCTTCAGGATATTTATTTAAATTAATGCTTGTAAGTATTCCCTGAGGCTTCCCAATTAGAGCAAAATGTACCTCATATTTTTTTTACTTCTTGCCACATTTCTTTTTCACTCATCAACAATACACTTGGGTTGGCTTCATCTTTGGCTTCTTCATCTAGAAAAGGAAACAAGGTATGTTTTTGGCCATCTTTCTTAAGAGTGTACATATTTTTTCTACCATCGTGGATGGATTTACTATCGTATTGTCATGGTCTCCCTAGAAAAACATGGAAAACGTGCAACAACATCACATCACACACAGTTTCATCTCTATATTTCTCAATTTGGAAATCCACCTTACATTGTTCATTAACTAAAACTTGATGGCCCTTTTCCAACTAGAATACCTTGTAGGGGCGAGGGTGTGTTATCTTCTCCAAATTTGATTTCTCTACCATTTCAGTGGAGCCTTAAGTTATCAATGCTACCACTATCAATTATGACTTTGCAACACTTACCTTTAGACTTGTACATGGTCCTGAATAGACTTCTCCTTTGAGCTAGGTCTTTAGCTTCTTCCTTGACTTTGAACAACACTCTCTTCATCAATAAAGACTTCCCTACTCCAAGAACTTCTTCAATTATGGATGGATTTTCATTCTCCTCATTTTCTTTTGCAACATTAGTACCTCTTTGGCTTACTAGTGCATTCTTAAGACTTTCCTAATACATGCGTCCTAGATTCCCACATCTAAAGCATCTAGGTTGATAGTCTCTTCTTTGGCGTCTACCTTTGGATAATGGTCTTATTCCTCTTGAATCACATCCTCTTGGTGATTGACTACCGGAGCTTCTTATGCCTTCTCTTGTAGATTGGACTCTTCCTCTTTCATTTCGTTGTCCTTTTCCTCTACTAGGACTCCTTGCTCGATTTCTTTAAATTTGATTTCAAACAATATTCTCTTCTGCCTTTAAGGAAACTTGATATGCATCCTCAAAAATCTTCAAAGATAATAGGTTGATTTCATATTGAATACCAAACCTCAAACCATTTATATATCTAGCAACATTCTCAACATCATCTTCTACATGACCAACTCTAATATTTAACTTGTAAAACTCTTCAATATACTTTTGTCTAAGGTTTTGTAACTATTTAAAAAGACTGACTTGATAATATTTGGGTAAGAATTTATGTTCAAGCTTCCTCACCATTCTATCCCAATCTTTAATTTTTTTCTTTCCTTTCCTTTTGACTTCTTCCTATACTTCATCCCACCATATAATTGTAGAAAAGCTGATGGTAGGTTAACCCAATAATGCAATATAAATCAAAGCAGAATACTATAACCTACTTCTACTATCAATTTGCGGAAGCTTAAAGATTGAGGTGAACAATATAATCAAAAGAAGAAGAATCAATGGCACAATACACATGAAAATACTTTGGGGAAATCCTCAGCTAAAAGACCCCACACTATTGTATTATCATATATGGTGGAAATACATAGGAATTATATAAAGCCTTAGCTCTCACAGCTAGCCAGCTCTTAGTACAATCCTCACAGATGCTTATAGGTAATCTTGGCTTCTCTCCAACCTTCCTATCTTCCCTCCAAGCTCCTATTTCCTTGCTTTGTTCCTTGTGGATTATTTGCCTTCAACCAAGTGGAAAACCTCCTTCAAAACTGCGCAATCCTCAAGGATAAATCCTTGACTGCATGCATGAGTTTTCTCCATGAGAAAACACATTCAACTGATAGTGAACTGTCCTTGAACATTAATCTCAACTGGATCTTTCTCAGAATCGACATGCATGAGTTTCTGATGAGGGAATCTTCAGTTAACTGGAGTAGCAGTAGTTGAGAGCATTAATGCATCAACTGACTGTTAACTCACTATTAGTTCCTCAAATAATTTGGAACTAATTTAACTAGACTTAACTCAGTAAACTGAGTTAACTAATTACAACTCAAATATAACTCAATCTTATCTCCTTAATTTAAAGGATAACTCTTGCATGACTTCAGAAAGACTGCTAACTTGAATTTCTCCAACTAATTAATTTAAAATAAATTAATTAATTATTTCCAAGTAGCTGTTAATACTAAATTCGATTTTAGTTCACAATTTAATTCAAGGACAAAATAAATTGGAATATTCTTGTTGCCATATTTCAACACTGTTTCTCAACAAGAAAGGGATTATCTGCCACCCCGATCTTGTCTCTATGGAACTCGAATTTACACTTTGACAATGCCTTTGTCAAAATGTTAGCATCTTGCTCCTTTGTCGAAATATACTGCAGCAACATGATCCTCTCGACTTGTGAAAAGTAACAGGCAACAAATCTTGCCTTATGCTTCTCCACACTACCATCAATAGCTTGCTTTACCTTGTAAAGCCAATGAGAACTCACAACTGACTTGTTCTCCAACCTCGGAACCATGTCCCAAACACTGTTACAAACTATGGAGTCATACTCCTCCACCATAGCATCAACCCAAATCGGCTGCTGCATTGCTTCCTCAAAGGAAGATGGCTTAGTCTCAACACATTCCCTAGCAAGGGCCATGTATCCAGTGTACCTCTCAGGTGACCTCCTTTGTCTGTGCTGAGAA
The DNA here is from genome assembly GCA_000404065.3 of Pinus taeda. Lineage (NCBI taxonomy): Eukaryota > Viridiplantae > Streptophyta > Pinopsida > Pinales > Pinaceae > Pinus > Pinus taeda. The sequence continues at coordinate 256,168 of APFE031475514.1, forward strand.
GATGGTGCTCCCACATTCTCTCTCGCATCCTCCAACAATTTGTTAGCTTCTTTTGTGTGCTTCTATCCATCTCTAGAAGACTCTGCTTAAGTGGATGTCTCCACACCTGGAACCTCTGAATGCAGTTGCTCCACATCATTATGAGGTTCCTCCTCCTTAGGAACCAATAGTTCCTCCATATCCTGTAGTTGGAGCTTCCCCAACTCTGCTATTGGCTCAAGCTTCTTCTGTGCATCCTTTGTCACATGGCAATATACCGATGAGCCAAAGATCCTGAAGTGACCCACATCTGGTCTCTTACTGGAGAAAGCTTCCTTTGGTGTCTTCATCCCAAGTATGCGATGTGGCTTCTATTTTGCAAATAGACTGTTGTGTTGCATGCCTTAGCCCACAAGTGAAGTGGTAGGCCTTGATCATGCAACATTTCCCGTACTACCCCTACAATAGTTATGTTCTTCCTCTCGGCCACCCCATTCTGCTGTGGGTTATGAGGTTCCGTCAACTCTCATTTAATTCCTTCTGTTTCATAGATGTCCTTAAACTCTTGAGAGACATATTCTCCACCATTGTCGCTTCTCAAAGCCTTGATCTTCTTCCCTGACTCTTTCTCGACCAAAGCTTTGAACTCACAAAAATTTGTGAAAGTTTGGTCCTTCTTCTGCATGAAATAAATCCATCATTTACGAGAATAGTCATCAATGAAAATCACATAATACCTTTGCTTCGCTGTGGATGCCATCAAGAATGCTCCACACAAATCAGTATGAACTCGCTCTAAGATAGCCTTTGCTCGACTTTCTCGATCATGAAAGGAAGACTTGGTGTACTTTCCCAAGGTATAACCTTTGCATGTGTCAACTTGCTCAAGTTTACCTTTGGGAAGTACTGTAGATATCTGTTGCATTATCTTCAAAGTCCCATGATGCAAATGGCCCAACCGTCGGTGCCACAACTCGCCAATGTCTTGGCTTTGCACCAATTCTGATTTTGTACTCAATGCTGCACAATCATCTACCTCTATTTTATAGAGATTCTTCACCCAAATCCCTATCCTCTTGCTTTGACCCGTGGCTATGTGTCTTAGGAACGCCTTTCCTATACTGAAGACAAAATCATATCCTTTGTCCTCCAACATCATGACCGATACCAAGTTCTTCTTCAATCCAAGCACATACATCACATTTGTCAAGGTGAGAGGAGCTCCATGCTCCCTCTGAAAAGCAACCATGCCCACTCATGAAACACTATACCTTCCATTGTCACCCATCTCTATGCGCATCTTGAGGTCTTTCTCCTCCAAGGCACTGAATAAATTTTTATCACCGGTCATGTGGAATGAGGCTCCACTGTCAAGATACTAGACACAACCCATCATCGATGACACCATGCATGTGATGAGGGTAATGTCCATTTCGAACTGAGAGGCTAATGCCTCACCTTCCAATCCTTCCTAGGATCCCTTATTGGGCTTCTTCGATGGGAAATTAGTCGCATAATGTCCCATCTTGTGACAATTAAAGTATCTTACTTTAGACATGTCACCCTTCTTCCCTTCATGAGAAGAATTCGATTTGAAATGGAAAGCCTCCCCCTTCCCTTTCCTTTTCTTACTCGTTAAGGCCAAATTTTCTTCATCATCATTCTTGGATGAAGAACCATCTCGTGTGCTCCTCCTGATCTCCTCCGGCATAAGATCCGACCACAGTCCTCCCCAATCCGGCAGTTTCTCCCTTCCATTCACAAAGTCCTGGTAGCTATTCCAACTCTTTGGAAGGCTAAGGAGAGCAAGGCTCACCATATCATCATTGACAGTAGTTATTCCCACATTTCCAAGCTCATCTTTGCAGGTGGTGAACTTGTTCAGATATGTGGAAATAGTATCACCCTTCTCCATATTAATTCTTCGAAGCTTATCCTTGAGTGCTTATTTCCTCTGGTCACTACTGTTCTGGTAGAGGTCCTTCAATGTCTTCCACATTGAAAATGGAGTATCCTTCCCATGGAGATTCGAGACAATATGGTCTTGAACTCCCTCAAGGATGATCTGTCTCGCCTTTGCCACACACTTCTTCCACTCAGTGAACTCTTGTGCATTAGTTGAAGCTGGCTTTGTGATTTCTTTATCAATGACTTCCTTCAAGCCATTGTCTTCTAATACAACCTCCATTCTATCTTTCCATGCTATGTAATTCGAGCTACCTTCCAAGGCATACTCGAGTCTCGAGACATAGAACACCATTGGCCATCCATGAAGTATGATATGAATTCGATTTGCACCTGCAACCCCAAACTTCAAACTTTGAATTCTTTTCTCAATATATTGTTCACAACTCTGATAACATGTAGAATTTTCTACAAATCTAGCTCTGATACCATGTAGAATATATTATGGTAGGTTAACCCAATAATGCAATATAAATCAAAGCAGAATGCTATAACCTACTTTTACTATCAATTTGCGGAAGATTAAAGATTGAGCTGAACAATATAACCAGAAGAAGAAGAATCAATGGCACAATACACATGAAAATACTTTGGGGAAATCCTCAGCTAAAAAACCCCACACTATTGTATTATCATACACGGTGGAAATACATACGAATTATACAAAGCCTTAGCTCTCACAGCTAGCTAGCTCTCAGTACAATCCTCACAGATACTCATAGGCAATCTTGGCTTCTCTCCAGCCTTCCTATCTACCCTCCACGCTCCTATTTCCTTGCTTTGTTCCTTGTGGATGATTTTCCTTCAACCAAGTGGAAAACATCCTTCAAAACTGCGCAATCCTAAAGGATAAATCCTTGACTGCATGCATGAGTTTTCTCCATGAGAAAACACATGCAACTGATAGTACGCTGTCCTTGAACATTAATCTCAATTGTGTCTTTCTCAGAATAGACATGCATGAGTTTCTGATGAGGGAATCTTCAATTAACTGGAGTAGCACTAGTTGAGAGCATTAATGCATCAACTGACTGTTAACTCACCATTAGTTCCTCAAACAGTTTGGAACTAATTTAACTGGACTTAACTCAGTAAAATGAGTTAACTAATTACAACTCAAATATAACTCAATCTTATCTCCTTAATTTAAGGGATAACTCTTGCATGACTTCAAAAAGACTTCTAACTTGAATTTCTCCAACTAATTAATTTAAAATAAATTAATTGATTATTTCCAAGTAGTTGTTAAGACTAAATTCGATTTTAATTCACAATTAAATTCAAGGAAAAATTAAATTAGAATATTCTTGTTGCCATATTTCAAGAATAACTACATGTCCTTTGATTTTGGACATTTCATGCTAAACTCGCTTGTCCCCCGCAACATATTCATAATCAAAATTCTTATCTAATTCATTAATCCAATCCATTAATTCATTGAAATTCATATTACCTTCATACGTTGGTACTTCCATTTTTGGTACGAAAGACATCTTGGCTATCATTTTCAACATTTTCTCCTCTTTTGATTCTTCTCTTTCTTCCTCACTAGAATACTCCTCCTCTGCATCACTAGCATCTGTTGGTCAGCTCCTATCCTCTGCACAATCTACATGGATGCCATCATCTCTTGTAGTATCCTTACTTACGCTTGTAAAGTCATATTTGCTACAGGTCATCCTCTATCTTCCCTTTGAGCCAATCCTCTTGCTACTCCTTGGTCTACAATTTCTAAAAAATGGTTGTATGACACTTTGATGCCACTATTGATGCCTGTATGCTCTTACTCTACACCAACCTCAAATTCATTTATGTCGAATGCTAAGCGTAAAGGTCCACATGACTTGGAAGTATAACCAAGTGCCAAAATCAAAAGTCTCTGAGATTTACCAGTTATCAGACGGTTGAGAAATCCCTTAAACAACAACTATCAAACAAGTTGATATCCCAATCTCAATGATGGGACGACACTTGACAAAGAAAAGTCAAGTTGTTATTGTCATTAACCGATAAATTAGTGCCAACTGGATGTTAGTGATAAGCACTTCAACAGTCTTTAGCAGTAAAAAGTTGGATGTTAAAGTGCTCGTCGATGGGAACTCAACAATAAACGGGAAAATTTGATGGAATTAATTTCCATCTGTTAGCCCCAACAGTATTGCTCACCACTTGTCGCTATGTTTCATAACTTATTTTTACTTCCTAGTCAGGAGGTGGTAGCAGATGGGAGTGAAAATGACAAAATGTTTGGTTATCTCTCTGTTAGTTAACGAGACATTCTCCAATCATGCCCCAATAATTTATTGCCAACATGTAGGTGATTTCAGCAATTTGATGGCAATGGTCAGGATGCAAAGAATAATGGATTTAACAAGGAAAGATTTGTGTCCCTATTAATACATAGAGATTAAAGAAATCAATAATGGACTATGTATAGTTTTGTGGGGTCCTTATATCAATTCAAATCTAATTCCTCTATTGCTCTATATGGTTAAACCATGGCTTGGCTTTGCACTATGTGTTCCTACAATTCATGATATAGGGATTCCACCCTATAACTAAGTTAATCACTACAACACCAAATCTTACACACACACAAATGAGCATTACATAGAGAATTCAACATTGGAATATAATATATATAATATATATTATATATAATATATATATATATATATATATATATATAATATATATATATATATATTATATATATATAGATATAGATTTAGATATAGATAAGATATAGATATAGATATAGATATAGATATAGATATAGATATAGATAATAGATATATATATATATATATATATATATATATATAAACCAAACATAAATAATTAGGATGGTCTTCCTTCTTATCTATCTCAATCTATCAAAATCCCTTTCTCAAAAAAAACAATTTATTACGTAAGAGAACATGTTTAGTAGAGCTATCGTTCAAACCCAACAACTCAAATTGGTTTCCTGTATTATCTAACAAAATCCCATATTTGACTACATTATCCCTTTAAAATAAAAACCAAATGACACTTAACTAACTTCCTAACAGACTAAATTCTTCATTGACTATATCTAATTTAATTTTTACAATTCAAATGAATTAGGGAAACAACTCCTTCGTAAATGGGTTTTGACAGAAAGAGGTTAAAGGTAATTTTTACTTGTGGATGCTCTCGCATTACATTTGATAAATTATACTTGAAAATCCAAAATTTACATTCTGAGGGTTTATTTCTCTTTAGATTTGTGGATATATAAATTACTATTTATTGTGTATGTATGCAAATTATAATTATGCATAAATAGAGAAAAACAAAATAAAAACTCATAAACCATGATTAACACGAGATATAACCTAGGAAACCCAACCCTTTTAGGAGAAAACCTAGTTGGAAGGTGAGGTTGCTCTACTCTCTTTTTTTGAATAGAAAAATGGCTGCAAGTACAAAGAAGTAAGGCCTATGGCCTGTGGGCTACTATATAGTGCATAGATCCTCTCTATGTGTTCTCTCGCTATCCCTCTCGGCAACTTTTCTCGTTTATGGAACAAATGCACTAAAAAAGAATGGAACTCCTTTTTATTCTAGTGGTTTGGTTATAACAGATCCTGATAGCCTACTAGTGGTTAGGTTTGACTCCTTCAACTATTTACTAGAGTTAAAATATGGACTCTTCTAGAGTCTTCTTCATCATGATCATGTGGCTAGCTCCTTTTCCTTGAGTAATGTGGGAAGATGTGGCATCCTCTTGAATTATGGTGGTTGAAACAGGAATGTCAACTTTTGAGTGGCATAATTTTTGCATACAAACTTTGATTGAGGTGATTCTTGTGCCATTAGAAAGGTCTTTGTGTGTGTGGAAAAAATGTGTTGCTCAAAAGTGACAAATTTTTACCTCCAAACAATGTTGTTTGATGCTTCAAAATGCTCCCAGAAGTTTTGAGACCCCAATTTGCCAAACTGGGTACCCTTGGTAAAAATGGTCTTGTGGGATTATTCCTCTACTTTTTCAACTCTGAATTCATCAAGATGGATAAAAAATAATATAATGATCCAATCCAAATCATCCCAACACTTAGATCTAGAGTTAAGGTGGATCTATACTAATTCTTAATGTATTATTATATCTACATTAATAATATTAGTATATGCACCATATATCTATATATATATATAGAAGAGAGAGAGAGAGAGAGAGAGAGAGAGAGAGAGAGAGAGATTTTATAAGTTTATTAATTAAATATAAATACAAAGTTCTGAAATACAATGATTAAGAAGATGAATTAACGCAACTATATAAATTAAATGGCTGATAAATGTCGATAGACATCAATCCATAATATAAGTGGTAGTTTCTTATAAATATAATAAATATTCCTTATCTAAGTTGAACAATAAATATTTCAAGGATGTTCCTTTAAAGCTAAAATGAAGAAAATTCCCACCCCATTTCCCATGTTAATAATGTATAATTCCATTCATGCGTATGTTTGAAATTCATAAGTTATAAGGGGTTTTGAGATAAATAATGTTAGTGTTCACATGTGATCTACTTGTGATGGAATTTTATTGCTAAATTGTATGTTGTATTTTATGACATCTTATTTTATAATAATGACCACAATGATGTCTTTTTCATCATGAAAAGTTAATTGTCACCAGCATATATCTATCTTAAATATGGATCTAACATGACCTGAGAGGGATCCAATTTCTTCATGTGCAATTTTTTTTATGAGCCCACATTATTTAAATATTTTGTATAGTTATTTAATAATTTATTTATTTTTTTAGATTTAAAAAAAAAAATCTATTTGGTCCACGCGAGCAAAATTTCAACTTTGATGACGGACGTAGTGTTACACATCATACTGGGTTGTAAAATGAGCCTCTCGGGTCAACAAAGAGAGAGTGTAGAATGTGTTGTGCCAAGTGCAAGATATTTTCATGTAAATTATTGACAACTTGAGTGAGTCTAATGGTTAGGAACATGTGGTTCCTCATTAAAGACCAAATGTTCAAATATAGAGGGGTGTATAGTATGTACACGTCTATAAAATTAGCAGTTAAATTGCTACATGGAAGTGGGTCCCTTGTACCACAAACAATGAGGTCTCATACATCAAAATGGTGTTTAGCTTGACTATGGCCTTAAAATTATATTATTTTTATTATTAATTTTGGTTAATTTGACCCACAACAATTTGAACTTTAAATTTCATGGTTTAGCTAATACTTCATAACATGGCGATTGTCAACTAAACTTCCTTATAAACTTATATTATTATTATTAAATAATAACATAAAAAAATTTATATTCATCATAATTTTATATATAGAATAAGCTTGAAAAAAAAGTTTAACAAATAATAACTATGTTGTAAAAATTGTTGACAATTCTTTTACAAGTAAGTTGGTAGCAATAATGACAGGTTAGATTTACCAACCTCCTTGGGTATTCTCCTAGCCTTCAATGTGAAGTCACTGAAACTTTTCATGGCCATTTTTTTTTGGGAGCAATCCTTAACATAGTGTGCTCTCATAATAGTTTTAGTTCCAAAATAGTGTATAGCAAATTATTAAAAGGAAAATAAGGAATAATATGCTATAAAGTAGGAGTGGTTGGCATTGAAGAGATTGAGCAAAAATATGCCGCATCTCAAAATAGATAGATGTGATTGGGAAATTGACTTTAAGGACTTTGGTAAAGATTTTTGAATATTTTGTTTGGAGTTGTCTATAATGCGACTTTTTGGAGATTCTGGTGACGGAATCCGGCGGAAGAAATGAGGTTAAATCTTGATTTTTAGCAGTTAAAATGGTTTTTTAACTTCATATTTGGATTCAGCACCCTCAAAAACCCCTGGGAGCCATTGATTGTGCAGAAACTAGCTATCAAACTTGGGATTCCAATGAATTGCTGCTGGATTTTCACGGGAAAAATCCGCCAGAAAAGCTTTCAAAAAGTCGCGTTATAGACTACTGCATTTTGTTTAGATATATAGAAGAATTAATGAGCAACTATGGTGACATGTGGCGGTTATAAACATCACCTTGGCCATGGTTATAAATTGTTATAAAAAATATAATATTTTGGTGGACGGTTTTTGACTATCTTTATAAGTGGTAGTTTTTTGACTATCTTTTAACGACAATTAAAAACCAACCTCGAATATCATTTGGTGATGTCAATAATGTTTTTTTTAATCAATGGTATCAAACAACCATCTTAGGCCATCAATGGTGATGGCCCATTAATATCGGCAAAATCTCAAAATGTTTATTAATTAAAGTTCTGGAAATGATCAACTTTATTCATTGGGGCCATTTTGACTATCATGGTTGAAGATTTATTGATATCTTAGTCTAAGAAGTGCTCCCTATCCTAGGAGGGAGGGCAAGTTTTATTAAAAAATATAAAAAATTAAGATAAAAAATACATTTTTTTTTGGATGCAATTTTATTATATGTAATATTATTAATATAAAGAATTAAGGAAAATATAGTTAAGTTTAATTAAAAATACAATTATTAATAATTTTATGTTTTTTAATTGAAAGTAAGATTAAAAATAAAGATATTGTTAGTTTTTTTTTTGTCAATAAAATAATAAATTCTATTTGATAATGTATTGTTTTGATTTAGAAAAATGATAATTTATCTATTTGTAATAAGAAAACAAGTTTTTTTTCTAATTATAATATTATTTAATAATAAAAGAGTTTTTATTAGTGACCATTAAGAAAAATTTACATTTTTATATGAAAATTTTAAAATTTTTAACCAATGAAGATTCTTTAAAAATTGGATCTCTCAAGTACGGAGGGATAAACTTCTTAAGATTTTTTTTTATTGGCCTGGGTAGTCTGTCGTTCTGTACTCAAACTTGAGTTGAAAAATGTCCTTTTAAAATAAAATAATATTCTCTTAAAAAACAAACAAAAATGAATATATATGTTTGGTTAATTAATTAAATGTATTATAAACATTAATAGTCTCACTCTAAAAAATGAATATACATGTTCGTTTAATTTTAATTAAGAAAGTTATAAAACATAAATAATCACACTCTTAGTGTGCTCTAGTTATTGATCTTCCAGCCGAAGATAAAGGAGATTTGGTAAAAATAAATTATTTTGAATGATTATGTAAGTATTTTATAGCTTTAAAGGAAATTATATTATATATATATATATTATGTGTATATATTATATTTTTATAGTGAGGGTGAGTATTTTAATACAAGTTAAATAAACTGATTTGAATGCCTATGTTAATTATATTTCAATATTACTTAAAAGAGAGAAAAACATTATTTTTATATTGACTATAATAAAATATTTTAATGCTAGAGATAAATATTGAAGTAAAATTCAATTATTTTCTAATAAGAAGATATGTGTAATTTATTTAATTCTTAATACATATATTTTGTATTAACATTAAAAATATTTATTAATAATAATAAAATTCAATATAGACATAAATAAAATATTTCAATATTTATTGCAAACTGAAATATTTCAATTGTTAACTATGTATGTATGATATATAAAAAACGTACATTTCAAGTAGTCATAGGTTGAAAACCAGAGGGGTAGAGTATGTATGCCTTCGCAGACTTAACAGTCATATAGTTGCGCGAAAGTGGGTCCCTTGTCCCACAAACAAAGGGATCTCATACACCAATTTAGTGTGGCTTGGTAGTGACCTTAAAATTGGGAAATAATAATAATAATAATAATTTACATTGGAATTCCAATATATATATATATATATATACTTTCTTGACATGTTAAGTCACGATAGCTATAGTAATACTGGAACACTTCTATGACCTCATTGGTCTCATGGACGTTGTTATTAATCATCATTATATATTATATATATATATATATATATATATATATATATATATATATATATATAAAAGGATCAAATTACGGGAAACGCATACCTCAAAAACTTTGATCTTTCTAGGTACTTGCTAGATCCGTAGTTAAAAGGAAAGAGATCTATCTTGGTCATTTAACATAAAAGAATTAACACTTCACATGGAATTAAATGATTAAAAATTTTACATGTCTAGATATTTGATCCCTCTTTATGTTTGATACACCTTAATTTAAGATGAATCTACTCTTATTGTTAAACTCAAAAACATAAATGCATGGCATTAAAAAAAATAGAAACAAAATATATTTTGATGTGATTCTTAAAGAATGTTCAAAATTATTTTTTAAATATTGCATTATAAAAATGATAACATCAATATATGTAATTTTAGTATAAAAAATTCAAAATTACTTCTCCAAATAAATAAAACATATAAAAATATTGCTTCAATTTCATCTTCATATTTATATTTTCTCATTCTTAATAATAAATTATTTGGCATTCATATATATTTTCAAGACAACCCTCTATATATATATATATATATATATATATATATAAAATTAATTAATTCTAAACTATATTTTTTTTGGATTTATTAAATATGAGAGTATCAAATGTCTAGAAACGTGATCATTTCTCAAATTTTGCAACTAAAAAGAAGCGTGTACTTAGCGATAGTCCCACTTAGATCTTAATAAATTTAAAATTAAAATAAATCTATCCTAGTAAACCATTATCCATATCTATTTTCATTGTATAATAAAAATAAAACTTTAACCCTATTATGTGAAATAATATTATTATAAAAATAGGTTAATAACCATTCATTTATAAATGAATAGTTGTTAAATGTTATATGCAAAGTGTAATGTCATTGGCATGGCAAGGAATCATGCCCCTTTCATATACGACCAAAGCACATAAATATATCCCACTTTTCACATACAACCAAAGTTTAAGCAAATTTCTGGTTTGGACATTCATGGTATTCGTTTGCATCTTTGATCACCCATCCAATGCGAATATTTCGCATTGGTGGACTCAAGTAAATTTGGGCGATTACATGCCTTGAACTTTTAAGGAATTGCATAGAGTTTATGTACCTTCTATCTTCTTTTAGGTTTGAAATAATACGTAAATAGAAAAATTGAGCTTCCTGACATAGAGCTCATTTCCAATAGTACATAATATTTCGGAAAAAAATGTGTAAGAAAGTTAACTACTACTTTTTCACCTCAATGTCTATCGCTATTCTCCTTTTGCGTACCTTATTTATTTATTACGCATTCTTGTGCTTTATTATACGTATAAATGAGTGCGAGCATCACCCATGTCATTCCCTCATAGATTATGTTTTGACATTGCAATTTTATTTGCTACTCTAACGCATTTAAATCCACAATTTGGTTCGATTTCAACTAAATTATGACAATTAGGTTTTCCACTGTAATAATAAAAATAATCTACTAAATAATTAATGATTTGCTTTTAATTTCACTCCTTTTGTTTAAATAATCGAACTTAAAATGAAAATATGGGATTATTACCATGACAGAAATTCTTTAAAGCTGCTGTTACACCTTATACCAAACTCAATACACATCTATTGGCAAATTTAGACAGAATGCACTTTATATAAAAAAATTAAATGAACCTTTTCTTTCATACAATCTGAGTTAACCCACTAATCTTGCTGTCCTCCAGTTGGATGCATGCAGCCTCTTGTAATGAACTGGTGGTGGTCGTCTCGGCAAGCTTGTAAACACTGGACAATTCTCGAAAAGCTGCAAAATAATATATAGTATTTCTCCATTAATATAATTTTTGCAGAAATATTGATTCATATCTGCTGTAAAATTAATTGATAAAATATTTAAGCTCAGAAGATTAGGAATTTTCTGTTGCGTCGGGCTGGATGTGGATGTCCCTTGCATCCAGAGCTGTAACATACCATTTCAGAAACAGTTTCATCAATCAAATCTCTGAATATCTTGCGTTCCACATCTATTACTACTTCGCCCATCTCTGCTCCCTCTTCGTCCCTGCATCGCGCCAAATCCTTCTGCAAAACATTAATCAAAGGATCACAAGTGTCCCCGCAGCCCATACTCCGCAATTGTTCAATTTCCGTACATACTTGCTTCAGAAGGCCACGTCCGCTCAGTTGATTATAACCTCCAATTCTGTTGGCGAGCTGTATCCATGGAGACAGGGCAAGTTTCCCGCTTAATATTTCATTCACTGTGTTGAAGACGAGCCACCGATTTTGCTTCAACAGGCTGCAATCTCCTCTCTCTGCGAGAGGTGTAGATATCATGCGTTGTTGTTCTAAGTCATGGAAAATCTCAGTGTCGATTGGGAAGATGCCAGACGAATAAATGCCCGCTGAAAGATCTTCTTGGATTTGCAAGAGACCCGACGCTGTGAAGATCTGTCTGACATAATCAAGTTCTGGAATTTTTTTCCCATTGCGCTTGTATTTATCGTGAGACTCTGCCTGGTTCTGTGCCAAATTAAGCCCTGCGGATTCGGATAATTTTGACTTGATTTGGACCAGATTATGCTGATTATGCTGATCTCTTAGCGTTTTACTATGCCGATCCTTGTCCATGAGTTCGTTGGAATTCCCGTTTTCTGCTTGCTCGGGCTTCCGTGGGATAAAGCTTCGACAATTCCAGTCATCTTTGCGTTGCAGAGTTTCCGGCCGTTTCGCTTCCTCTTCTGGAAAAGGAAAATGAACTTAGAAAGAAAGTTGCGATGTGTTGAAGATAAACGGTGTTTTAAATATTCTGGTGCAGAGGGATGTTGCCTCTTTTCTTACCTTGGAAATTTAGAGTGGCACGTTTGATGACAGGGATGGGAGAAGTATCATCTTTGTAGAATGAGCTGTCAAGAACGGACACAGGACTTGGCTGTTCGGGACATTCCGAAGGATTTTCGGCGGAGAGGTCCATTTCGGCCTCGATTTCACGGGGTTTTCCTGTAGCCTTAAGCTCTGCTCTGGAAACTTCGTTTATACCATTGGAAATTGTTTTCTGTCAGGAATATCAAATCGTCATGAAACTTCATCGCTATGGGACAAAATATCATAGGATTTTCCTTCAAATAGTGTCGATTTGAGGAATATTACGTTAAAAAAACCAGTATAATGAAGAGCAAAAATGAAATTTTTTTATTACCTTGGCTTCAGGTCCAAAATCCAAGCTCCTTTTCACATAGGAGTTCTGAAGATTGAATTTACTGAATACGTCTGTGTCGCCATTTGGAGATTCTTCGTCGTCGCTGGCTCTTCTTTTTTCAACTGTGAGTTCCATATCAACCAGGTTCTTCCTTTGCTCTTTTGCGGCAGACTTTGAGGTCTTGAGCTTTAAGCTTGGTAAAGCTTCGTTGTTCATTAAAGATGGGGAACGACCTGATGGATAGGCTGGCGCTGAGGTCGATCCTTCGCCAGACATCTTTAATTTTCCAGTCGTAGGTTTTCTCCTTTGCTCAACTGGCGAATCGCCGTTGCCAAAGTTAATCCTCTTTGATACGTTTTTGTTTCTGAAGGTATTGCTTGGCTTTGATTCCTCGGCACCATTGTTCTGGTATACTGTTCTGTTCGGTCTAACATTGTGCTTAGAAGACAAAAGAGCGCTATCCGACTGTACAGAGATCGATGAGGAAGACGGTACAGCAGGCTTGGCTGCAACCTTTGCAGGCTTCATTATTAGCTTAGGTGTATGATCAGTAAGAGTCTCCCCATTTTCTGACGCTCTTCCAGAGTGCAGAGCCTCCTTAATCTGCAGAGCTTCTACAATCTTCTTAAGAGCTTGAAGATCTCTGTCACAGTTTTCTAGCTCTCCAACTAATTTCCGCCTCTTCTCGTAAACATTAAATGCAGCGATTTGTGCCTCGTCCAGCTTCTGAGATGAAGGAGACTGAGCAGATGGACTTTCGACGGTGGTATGAGAGATCTTCATTATATTTACGGAGCCATTGAAGCAATCAGAATTATCGTCACTATGATTGCTTTCTTGATCTTTAATATTTACCTCAGAAACAGATTTGCCGAATTCCAAAGACGCTCTTCCAGTCCTTGGGCTTGTATTCGACATTTTTTTCCATTCCATGATCTTAGAAGCTGACACCGGACTGCTGGAGTTAGGCATTTCGTCTAACCCCATAAGACGCGCAACAACATTCGGCGAACGTTTACTCGGGGTATCCGGAGAGAGTTTGGATGTCTCCCTCACCTTCAACGAAGAGCACCGAAGTACAGCTGCATCTTTCCGCTCGATTGTAGACGGCCTGGAAATTTCCCTGCCGTCGCATGAAAACCTCGGGGAGTCCTTTACAAACGACAATCTTGGAGGTGCCGCATATTGTCTGGATTCGAACGAGGATCTTGGTGTACTGTCGATATTATTATCCACCGCTAGATTCCATGGCGAGACAGAAAGAACTTCTTGCAATTCATTAGAGACCGCCGTTTCAATTGCTTTTCCAGCGATTTTAGGCGATAGGCTCAGTGGTATATTTTGCTCACCTGCGTCCTTGACGTCCGTAGATTTTTTCGGCGACAGATCCTTGGGCTTAGAAAAAAACCTAATGCTTTCAGGTTTCTCGGAAACTGCAGCACCGCATGTAATAACGGATGCCTTAAGAGGATGATCGAGTCTCTGTAACGAATCTATCACAACATCTTTGAAATCCAGCGAACGTCTCGCTATCTTTCTGGAATCGACGGAAGACCTGGCCGGTTGTTGCGTACTGCAGGGAAGATTATCGTTATTCACCACACATGGAGAATTCTTCGGCCTCCGGCAACCAGACGACGACCGATCTGCACAAAAGTATAGAAAAACGGCATTACATCTCAGGAAACCCAGGGCCAGACGTTTGAGTCATGACATGAGCGAAATTCACAAATCAATAAATTACCGGCAGAAATCCTCTTGTGGCCATAAAAATGTATCTGATGCCGATCCAGCAACTGAAGAATCCCTGCAATGCATCCTATATGCCGCTTCTTTTCCAGCGCTGGAGTATCTTCACTAGATATGATCTGGTTATATTTTCCAGACATTTTTCTTTCCATCTTCTATTGAATCAGCGTTCTAGTAGCTAGTAAATACGATTCAAAACAGATATATTTAGAACTTAGAAGACTATGCGAGAATCATGGAGCAAAGCTCCACAGGCAACCGCTAAGATTTTTGAGCTTTTCCCAGTAACTTCAACATGCATCCAGGCTTAGAGGATGAAACTATGGTCAGACATTTGCAGCCGCTTCTGATACAATGTGGACATTGATCAGTGGCCGCCATTGTTAGTGTTTGAGAGTTGCATAAGAAACTCGCCGGTGAAAAGTCGTTGCGAACAGAGCATTTTGAAGCTGCAATCAGTACAAGGCAGATCACGTACTGCACTCCTTGGCCACTGGCTACGCAAAGCTGACACCAGGCATCGAGTTTCTGCAAGACCACGTGAAAGCTTAGTTATGAGCAAAAAGACGTTGGAACCGGGCGGCCTCGGTATACAACGCCTATACGAATTACAATGGCCTATTTAAGCATAACGGTATATACTCGGTATTAAATTTTGTTTCTCCCGGAAACTCATGCCCTTTACGGAACGTTGCAGGTTGCAGCATCCTCCAGGCAAAACCAATTATCTGAAAGCCAGGGCGCGCATTTTCTTTGCATATTAAGGGATAAAGTAATGAGAAATAGCCGGAGTTACGTGGAAAACAGAGACATTACAGACATGAGCATTTGAGAATGTGTACTTGAACCCGTGAACGGTAGTGCTATTTCCATGCATTAGCAAATTTGAGTTTAGAAAAGGCCAGATTTAATATAAGCAGAAAACATGCTGGTTTAGATAACTTCTAATCACAGGATTTAAACTTTTCTAAATTCAGAGAAACAGGAGGAAAAATAAAAATTTGAATAACCTGCCGTTTATAGCTTTCGATCGCTTTCCCAATAAATGATCTAATCGGACAAACATGGTCTCAAATGTTCTGAGTGAATTGTGCCCACCGAAGAATTTGCAGACTGATCTTTTTCCTTTGATTTTTCATCGCAGCTCACAGTCGGATGAGACAAAACAGTGAACACGCTTTTCCACAAAACAGAACGCGATGGTTAATGAGTCATTATAATATTGAAAAACGTGGTCTTCCACGACTGTTAGATGAAACAAAGTATGAGCAGATCCGTATTTTAATGTGATTGTGTTGGCTATTGATACTCTGCCAAAAAATAAATTCTCTGTTTTCGTGTTGGCCGGAATAGGACAGCTGCCAGTGTTGCTGCAACTTGTTATCGTCCCGCTATAAGCGCCGGGAAGGAATAAGCTAATTTGAAGATAACATTGATTTTTTTTCGTCAATATTGGGTAGAAATTTATAGTGAACATTTATATGCTGCATACAAATTTTTTGTTTGCATTCTAATACAATTCAAAACTTCGGACTTTACAAAAAAATGGCTAAACTATTTGTTTTGTTTTTCGCCGCAACAGGACGGCTGCCACAGTGCTGCTGCAACTTTTTCTGTCCAGCAGCAGTGAGAGCAACCTAATATGTCCGGCGATAACTGCTCAGTAACGAGTAAGTCAATTCGTATGTAAAATTGTAATATGAGAGCAATATGCCTTTAGTACAATTTGAACCAAATTAAAACTTAGGGATTTGTATTTTTTTTTCCAAAAAGCGAATCAGAGAGAAACGATTTGAATATGTCGACTTCGACTCCAGAAACGGTGTTGTTGGGGGCGCCATTATTAAATGCAAGCAGAGGGCCCTACATTGTCTGAGTGGAAGCCAATGATGACTGGCAGTTACCAATAGGTAACAGCCAACAGAGGGTCACAGTGATAACATCATGTGCAGGTGCCAGAGATTGCCATATTCTTTCATGATGGAAAGCAATGACATGCTTCTCTCTTTATTCCACGGAATTATACCCATGGGACCCTGCACAGCAACCCACTGTAATCCCAACAATTAGCGTTCTTAAACTGTATTTAATTCATGGTCTCCCGACGATACATTCAGAGGCCAATCTATTAATCTTTGATCTGGCCCAGTTATTAAGCTTACAGTGGTGAAATCCAGAAGGACAAAAGCATACTGTTGTCACGTTAGTGGAGGGCCAGAGGTTGCAGTGTGGGGCTTTTGTTTCTTTCAGTGTCCTAGATATTTGGGAAAGTGATTTCCTGGACATTATAAGAAGTGGATTGTGCATGGGGTTCTGGTGGGTGGAGGGTTACTTTCAAGTTTCTATCTTGTCAAGTCAATGTGTTTAAATAAACTAAAGTTTTCAAAGTAGTTAAGTGGAGGGCCTTAAAGCAGGCAGGGTGAGGATCACTATTTTTTCCTTTTCCCTCGTTAGGACATCCATGTCATTTGGTAAAGCAGAAATCTTACCTACGACCGCCATTGTTGTTTTTGAAGTGTCTAGAACAAATGCCATTGTCTGCGTAAGATGCTTATAACTTAAAAAAAAAGGAGACCGCGTTAATAACCACTCCTACCAAAATTTCAAAAGTGATCCCTCTACGATTTTTCATTATGAATTTTGAGATAAAATACGCAAATTATTGCAATATTTCTTTATTTATGTCGTTGAACAACCTTAACAGATAAACCATGAAATGGCGTCAGAGCCACACATGTCCTCATCATTGGTTTTTGCATCTCATCTTATTTGATCATTTATTAAGTTTAGATGTCATTCTCATGTCCCATGGGATCATTTTTCTAATTTATAAATAGAAATATTAATATATTTTTTCTACAATCATTTAAATTTTAAATAAAACTAGCATATATCCAAAAAAAATAATGGATAATATTTGTTTCCTAATCTTCTCTACATACGTACAAAATATGGTATTAATTTTATATAAAATTTGAATTTGGCTTAACCTTATATGAAATGGACATAAAATTGAGGGTTTTTTGGTATGTAATTAATATAATATTAATATTAAAATCAATTTTCATAAAATAATAATAAAATAATAATTATATATTATATTTTTATATATTAAATAGATAGGTTAATTTTATATGAATTTCTCATATAAAAACACTATGTTATCAAATCAATTATGGTTTAGCATTCCAATCACATTAATAATTATATATATATATATTTTCATAGAATACCAAAAACATTATTATTTAGCACTTTAATTACATCAAATAATTTGGAATTAAGTTTTAAATAATATTATCGAATCAATTTTATGTTATCACATCAAATACCTTATATTATTTTATTAAAAAAGTTTATAATGAAGGATTCAACATTATTTTAAATACCCTATATTATTTATTAAAGAAATTTTTTAATGAGTATTTAATATTAGTTTAATAAGTCTTCATATATTATTTTTTAAAAAGTTTTTTAATGAAGATTTAATATTATTTTAAATTCATATTATTTATTAAAGAAATTTTTAATGAATATTTAATATTAGTTTAATAAGTCTTTAAAGTTAAATGGACAACATTAATTTCAATTTCATTATAAGTTAAATTATCTTTGTTAAAGAGCTTTAAGTAAAGATATTCAGATTAATAATGATATGTTTGACTCCACACAACTTTCTCCACTTCCATCCCCACACACATATATATATTTCTTAAACAAATTTAATTATTACTTGGGGGATAGTTATTACAAAGATAAATGAGACATTTTTCATGAAATTCAACAAGGATCCATGACAATGGTGGAATTTGAATGAACATTCACATTTTTTTTACTAACTATGTTAAGGGTTTGACTGATTGAGCCAAAGTGGTAACTTTTATAAATAGGTTGAGAAAGTATATTAAGACAAAACTTAGATTGTTGGTCCCTAAAACCTTTGTAGATATAGGGTACAAGGCCAAGTTGTGTGAAGTAGATTTAGTTGAAACATTGAAATTTGTAAAGTATATTAAAAGAGAAGATATATGATCAAAGAAAATGTAGAAAGAAAACAAAACACCAAAATCTCAACTTTCCTCACCTTGAGAGAAAAATTATAGAAAAGAACAATGATTTTAGGCCCAATAAAACTCATGGTAGGGAAAAACTCAACTTACAAAAGTAAGAAACCTAACACTTCTACTAAACCAAATTTTATCTTCCATAGATCAATGGATCAAATCTCAAACTCACATCTCCCTTAGGATAAATGGCAAGTCTAATTAGTAAGAATTAGCCAAAATTAACAAATACAATGGCTTATTGTTAAATACAATGTAAACTACAATAGTATAAGTATTTACTATGAAATAATAATAATAATCACCATGTTCCCTTCACACTGAGAGTCCCTATCCCTATTTTTTAAAGGAATGAAATTATTAATACTTGAAAATAATTTTATAGTTTACATAAACAAACCACAAACATATATGACATGCATTTTCACCAAACACTGATTCATTAATGAAATCATCGTATGAAGCATCATAGTTTATCCAATTTCTCTCTTTAATTACATAAATTCCATAAATTTTCTATGCAATATTCTCATAGTTCAACTAAAAATTCAACATATATTTATTAAGCATTCCAAACATCAATGCATCATTGATGCCCTTAGTTTTCACTCTTTAATTATAATATGTTAAATAATGTATTATTCACATGATAGTAGTTAAGCCATGTGGTTTGAGTGAAATAGCATCACATGTAATTAATGTAAATGCATTAAAAATATTCTTAGTAGGGAGCTCACGAACAAGGCTTGATAGTTGAATATGTATAAATCCCATTGCGGGATATGATTATGATGTAGTTGTTATGTTTCTATCATTTTCTTATATTATGTAAAAGCATGAAGAAAAATGAAATCCTAATAATGTAATATCCAAAAATTGATTTAGCAATAACCCTCAAGATGTGAACTTTCTTTCCTATGTTTCCTTACTAATCTTTCCCATCAATCTTTCACTTGTGTCATACTTTGACATTTTTCTCATGCCTCTTAAGAATGATGAATTGCCTATGCAAGGAACGTTTGTATTATGAAAATGATTTTGGGGAGACCATTATTCATCATTACCCTTGAAGCATTCTTTCATTTTCCAAAAAAAAATTCCTCTCCTAAAGCATTTTCTATTCTCTCATTCAAATGTTCTTCCTCTCCTTATTCATGAAGGAACATGTGTGATACCATGGATGTGATGACTTTAAAGGAAAAAGAACCCCCATGAATTTATATTTAAAAGTGTTAAAAGCATGTGTTCATCAATGGGTGCAAGAAGAATGCTAAAAGTGTAGAGACTTTGGAGCCAATTCAAGTTTATAAGATTATCTTAGTGGCCCTTGGAACTTACTTAGATGGATATAGCTTAGAAAGAGTTTTCCAACGGTATATTGAAGTCTGAAAAACACCTCCTAGATTGAAAGTTATTTCCAGTCAAAATTATGAAGTTAAAAGTCAAAGGTTAGAGGCCCCATAACACAATCAGTACATAGATGGTAGCTATGTAGGTGCACATAGACCCCGGGGACGAATAAAATCTTAGGAGGGATAGTATCGGGAGGATGTGGAAAACAACTCAACCCAGACCTCATAATCTTGGAAGGTGGGGACCTCAGAAGAAATTGAGTATGCGCATGTTCATTTTCTCTAAGCATAGACCCCATAAACGCGATCTCAAAAGAAACCCCTCAGAGATTTCTCTGAGACACACCTTTGAGTTCTCACCGATATCTATAGAGGTGATTTGTCACTGATATTTACAATAGGCATGAATCAAGTGGTTTTTACATTAATGAATAGATTTAGAGAAAAACCAAGGTCAAGACCCTCTTTTTGTCATATTGGTGACTTGGAGACACATGGTACAATTTGATTGGCCAAAGGAGACACGATGGTAGTATGATGCAAACATTGCAAGTTTTAAACCTGTATAGAAATTACCTACAAACGAATTTTTAAAAACAGAAAATATACAATGGAGAGAAACACAAAACTAATACACAGAGGTTTTCCCCTGGATCCCAAAATCGGGACTACCAGATTGATTTTTCATTATTTTCCTTTCAATGTTACAATACATATATATACATGCTGAAGCATTCATAAACCCCAATCCATTAATCCTGGATTAGAACATAACCGTAGTTCCCTTGACCAGACCTACAAAATACCATGGGAAGAAACCCATCATGCCCAAAACCATGTGCAAAACCCATGCACAAACCCATGTGTAAAAACCATGCATAGAACCATAGGTAGGTCCACCCACCTAATATAGGGTCCCAAAAACAATTCGTGGGGCGCTGCTCCGGAACCCATGCAGGGGGGCTATAGCCCCCCTCAAACCCCCTGACAGGGGGGTTGCAACCCCCTTATGACCCCCTTGCTGCGCCCAACACACGAGGGCTTCACTCAATGAACCTCTGGCATAGCACGTGCGTTCATGGCATACTAAACAATACCCTTAATTTGACTACATATTGGAAAATACCTCTAAAAATCACATTATTTAACCCCCTACCAATACAAACCCAATACACCTTTCCAATTTAAAAAACCCCCACTTTCACTAGATATTGTAGGTATCCATTTTTTCATTGATATTTTTTATACCCCTTTATATTTTTTCATTAACTTTGAGCTCCTTTTTTTATACCTACTAATATAAAAATTCTTTACCCCCTATTATATGCTCAATATATTATGTCATTTTTCCTCAATAAATATCCCCCAATATGAATGCACATGTTTTGGTCTTTCTCCCCAAGCGAAGTCCCTGTGGCCTAGTGCAACAAACAAGGGGGATTGTCGCCCCCCCTGTGACCGCCCCACGCGTGCAACTAGTCATTGAAAGAATATAACACACACCCAAAAAACATGACATGGGCCAATTAGAGCAAGACATGTGACATGCACATTCAACATTTTTAGGTGCCCAAATGGGCTAAAAATGGGTGACACGTAGCACCACTTAGTGAGTGACACATGTCATCCTTGAAGAGGTGGCCTAAAGCTGGAAGACACATGTGGCATCATTGTGGCAGTGAAACATCACTTCGGAAGAAACTTCCCTAGAATAAAATCCTCGAAAGTTTTTCCGAGAATGTACAGGAATCAAAGTCTGACACTTAGTGACAGTGGGGTGGTGGACAAACAATCTTGGGAAAAATATGTTTGGTATGCATGTTAAGTAGGTAGTCCCCAGGGATAAGTCATCTTAGAGGAAACTCGCCCTAGAAGAAACCTTCCTAAAATAAATGATCTTGGAAGTTTCCCCGAGAGTCTCCAGTGGAAAAGCTCTGAGATTGGTGACAAAAGACAAAAGTTGAGAAATAGTAAAATTGATGACAACTGACAACGAAATATTCATTCCGAGAATGAGGTGGAAAACATATCATCTCAGAATTTAAGTGATTGGCCCATGTAGATAGGTCATTCTTAGCACTTATTTGATCAGTTACAACATCAGGAAGGTGGACCCACATGAACACATTCCATGAATAAATGTTCTCGGTGATAATGTAAGGTTTCTCCACTGAGTTTTTCCCAAGAAAGTTTTCATTGAAAAATAAACACCAAGAGTTATAATTCGAGACCAAGACGAGTTTCTATGCTAACATTGTGTGACCATAGGCACTCAAGTTTTATGAACGGTGTTTAAAGCCCTCGAGGTTAACAATAGTGGGCCTAGTCGATGGTTATATGTGGTGGTTCTATGGGAAAATCACTTTGGCTCAAAGACAAGTCTACAATCTTGATTTAACAGCTATGGGCCTATATGAAGGACTCCATAAACGGGTCGACTACTTGGTTAATTTGTGTTTATGCCAAAATTTGGTGTTTTGGAGTTAAAACAATGGAGGAATAAAAGGCATGAACCAGTTGGCAATTTTATTAGTGGAATGGACATTTTTGGAGGATGATTTGGTCGAATTTCTAAATTTGGAGGTTAGTTAGATTTAGAAAAACTTCTGTTAGATCCTATAACTTACCATAATGTAGAAAAAATATAGATAAGTGCAGTTTTTCTTGCAGAAACAGGTAAGAAGAGTTTTAAGACTTATTGTGGACATAAAGAGGACATTCCATAAATAGATAAACAAGAAGTTAATAAGATCAAAATCTATGAAAAGTTAAATTTAGTTGCAAGGTGACTAAAGTTTTAGAACCAAAAATATTAGTCCAAATTTCTATATAAGAATAATCGAATTTGCAAGATGAGGGCATTCTTGTTAGTTGTGTTGGTGAATGTTGATGGTTTAATTAGTGGTCAAAGACTGTTGAAGGTGATTGCTATGTGTTATTAAGGAGAAATTTATTTGTTTGTGAAAGGAAGTGCCCTTCATGATTTGAGTTTGAAAATTGTATGAAAGATAAATCATTGAGGTCAGGAAAGTAGTAGCTTGCAAAAGATGGGTTGTAGCTCCTTCTAGTAGTGGCTAGTAAATAGTTAGGGGTTGGAGCTCCTTTTAGTGGTAGTTGATAAACTAGGAGTTGTAGCTGATAAATTAGGGAGTAGTAGTTTCCTCCTGGTTGCAACCAGAGAAATTTGTAACAACAAGTAGAAGCTTGCCTTTGTGAAGTAACTCAAGAAAATTTCGAAGAATTTATGTGTTCTATTTGTTCTTCTAAAAATTGATTCTTATGATGTTCATGTGACCTATTGTTGAAGTATTTATTGTTTTCTTAGTATCTTTAAAAGTGAAAGAATTTTTTAAATTTCTCTAATACTGATTCACCCCCTCTCTCAGTGTTGTCCTTATTTCTAACAAGAATAGGTTATGGAGACTAGGAGAATTGCTATTGAGTATAGAAGAGGAGATAGGATGGTTTTAAGGGGGGAGTCCTCATTGGAATTTCCACAAAATCCAAAGTAAACACCTCTAAAATCAACAACCTTGTTAGTGTTTGGGTAAACAAGTGAATCTAGGTTACACTTTTGTGAGAAATACCCCCAAAAAAATCATAATCCCAATTTTCAGCTGAACAAAAGAGAAGTCCTACCGAACTACTAACATTTATTTGGCCGAACTATTATGCGAAAGTTCAACCAAACAATTGACTATTTATATTAATGACGACCATTAGATAGATTTTTTACCAGAAGTGGAAAAATTGGTAATAAATTTGTTCGGTTGAAAACATAATTCAGCCGAAGTATTTATTCAGCATAAAAAACATCTATATATATGATGACCCTGAGGCCTTTGCAAAGTTTTCTGCGTTGTTAGTTCATTGGTTTGCAACTTTGTTCAGGAGGAATGGATTTGGAATCCCTGTGTGCATGAGTTTTGTTCATTGTTGTTCTCATCGGTGTACATATGTCCATATGTGCATGAGTGTTGTTCCTGTCTGTGTGTGTATGTCCTTGTGTGCATGAGCCTTGTTCCCGTTGGTGTATGCATGTCCCTGTGTGCACGAGTATTATTTGTTGTTGTTATTTGTTGGTTTTTAAATTTGCTTTTGTTTTTAATTTTGTTTCGATTTTTTGTAGAATTTGTTGCACTAGAAGAGTTCTGGCAGGATTCGTTGCTTCTTAGATCCCTGCTAGGGGAATTTTTTTAGCCTTCTCATCCAAAATACACAACAACTAAATTCCAGTTACGTTTTATTTAGTTTCTTCTCACTTGATCCATTTCCACAGCAAAAGTTGTATGGGATCTTTTAACCTGTTGTCTATACATTGATTCCTTTGAGCATGCAAATAAAATATTTATAAAACCTTCCAATGTACCTTAAATTTGTTCATTTTCATTCATTATTTATGTAATTACAGTATCGGTGAATTAAGGCTTGCAGTACTATTTAACTTATTTTTCAGTAATTCTGGCAAGTGGTTGTATTTTACAAATTAGTAGTTGAAATTTTACTGGAGGTATACTGGAACATAATTAGTTAAGGGCTAATTTTATTTATTTTAGACAATCCAGTCTCATAGGGAGTCCAAAGATATGTTATTCTGACTGGTCTTAGTTTACTTACTGATCTTATGAATTATTATAGAGCCATATCCAGTGTTTGTCTGGAAAATTCCATATTACTGAAAATCTCTACTTTTTTTTATTCATAATGAATAACAAAAAAGTAACTCTTTACAGTGGAAAAAAAACTTATTGGTGAATTAAGGCTTGTAGTATTGTTTAACTTTTTCTGAAGAAAAATATGAGCTATATTTTATATATGGAAAAGACAGTACATATACATGATTCTTTGACATTTTTGTTCATCATGAACACATCTTTCAGCCTATCATTTACATATATAAGTTCCCAAAAATTTAAGAAGAAAAGAAAAAAACTACCACTAACATACAATCATGTGGATCTGTTCTCAGAAAAAAATTATGTAGATCATATATAGTCTTCCAAAATTCAAAATACAAGATGCAATCTAATGGATAGAGAAGGCATATTGTTGTTGTAGGAATCTATTGTTATTAAGGTCTATTTCCTTCCATTGGATAAAATATGCATGATTCTAAATAGGGTTATGAAAGAACCAACAAGGGGCAGTAGGTAACATAGATTCTTTAGGCAGGTTGCTAAGATAGATGTAGCATGTTCTACTGAGCATTTGTTAAAAGATAGTTACTGGGTCCAAGATACCAGGTTGGCTAGAGCCTCGTGTTAATTATTTTTATTGGAGAAAATACATTTGAATAGAGACCAGATTGCATATAGCCCTTTAAGCAGTAGGTAACTGAGTTGGGTCCTCGTTGAATATAATATTAGGTTGTACAACCCCTAGGACTCCACCTGTATTTCACTGGACTTTACATTAACTTGAACCTTAAGCTACTAATTGTATGTTTCTTTCAAATCTTCTTAATCTAAATGAACTCTGAAAGATTATTACTCTCAAATATCTCTTTCTTAAGAAACCCAAAATGCAAAATATTACCATATGCACTGGGATGCTATATGATGTCAAACAAATTCTCATATATGTCAATAAATTCATTATAAGACTAGGAAGTCTGGGAATCATTCTTTATAATAAGTATATAATCTTCTAAATAACATAATTATTATAAGGACTTATACTACCAACATATTCCAAGGGGTTTCCACATTGGTTTGTTAAATAACATATATTTATTATGCAATCAATGGTCCTAACATGAAGCTAAGGGTTAAACCCCTATCCCTTTTATA
The DNA here is from genome assembly GCA_000404065.3 of Pinus taeda. NCBI lineage: Eukaryota > Viridiplantae > Streptophyta > Pinopsida > Pinales > Pinaceae > Pinus > Pinus taeda. The sequence continues at coordinate 282,147 of APFE031475514.1, forward strand.
TGTTGTACTAAGTATTAGATTTAAATTTGTCACCCATACATTCTTCTAAAATAACGTAATAATTATAAGGACTTATACAACCAACATATTTCAAGGGGTGTTTCAACATTGGTTTGTTAAATAACATGTATTTATTTTAAAATCTACGGTCATAGCATGAAACTAAGGGTTAAACCCCTATCCCTTTTATATGTTGTACTAAGTATTAGATTTAAATATGTCACCCATATTTCCCTTAGACTTCAAAGTTATTTGCATAATTGACTTATGAATTCACTTGGTTTATATGTTTGCAAATAGTTAATTCAAGCAAGAATTATTGACCAAACTACCTATTCTTTACCATGGTATATAACTTATTCACTTACCTTGCACATAAATTTTGGCAGATTTGTATTTTAAAATATTATGTTAATGTTTTTAATCTCATACGAACATAGCCTATCTTATGCATTTAGGGTGGAAATGTATGGCACTAATGGTGTGGTCCTCTCTATATTCGTGGCCAGACTTCATTTTGAAAGAGACCAAAAAATAATTATATTCGTCATTGCAAATGTTTCCCATCAACTTATGCAAAGTAATTAAAGGGAGGAATGCCAATGATAACAAGTCTGCCTGCACCTTTGGTGTAAATAATTTGTCACATATGCATTTAAACAATGATTTTATATAGACCCAGTTCTTAAAATCAATAAATTCCTAACATCATAATTTATAATTGCTTGATAAACTATCAATCACATGTATAATTCCGAAGGATAACATAGAAGGTGATCATGAAACTAGGCTAAATCCTTGTAGTATAGAAGGTGATTATGAAGCATATTATATTGCATTGATAGAAGGCTTAGGAACAACTAGGGAGTATGGATCGAAAGGAATTGTAGTCTTCACCAATTTTGAACTTGTGCGAAACTAGATGAAAGACGTGTACCAAGTTAAAAATGAGAGGTTAAAGCAACTACATGGAGAAGCAAAAAATATTGTTAGTCAATTTCAATCATTTAGACAATAGATCTAGTGATCTATTGTATGGGACAATGGAAATTCAAGATTTGTTTGTGCAAGATTAATTGGTGTTAAGAATCTCTCCATCAAAATTTGTTGATGGACATTGTAGGAATCTTTGATATGTGTGTGCTTGTTAGTTATAAATGTGTTGTTTTTAATGACCATGTCTTTTTCCAATTTTATACTGAGTGTGCTCCCACTATGTAAGCACAACTTGGTGAACTTCACATGTTTTAGAAAATTTTGTAATTGATTTTCAAAATGTGCACTTCAACATTGTGCTTTTAGTCTTGAGTATATTTTAAATGAAGAATTTACACCAAATAATTTTGAAGAAACCATCAAATAGTTACATCAATTTTCCGAATTCTTGATCGTTTTAAATAACAATGTTGATCCTTTTAAATGCATGATGTAACTTGAAGGGTTACATCACTTTTCTAAATTCTTGATCTTTTTAAATAGAAATTTTAAAAATTTGTAAATGCGTGAGGTAAGCTTTACTAATATATATATAATATATATATATATATATATATATATATATATATATAATGGATGAGCATTTTCCATTTATTCTTTGAGGCAAGCATCATTTGAGTCTCATGCATTCTACTATATATATATATATATATATATATATATATCATGGATGAGCATTTTCCATTTAATTCTTTGAGGCGAGCATCATTTGAGTCTCATGCATCTACTAGAGGGGGAGTTCATGGATCAAGGAGATTATCAAATGAATTAGGGGAGGTCCATCATTTGTTACATCATGATCATGGTATATATATGTTTATTTGCAAGTTTTTAAATGATATTTGAATATAATCATATGTAAATACATATGAAATTGCTTCTTCTTTTTTTCAATTTAGCTTTATTAATTTATAACAAATTTCATTTTTTTAGGAGCATCTCAAACTAGGTCAAAGAGAGTATCTATTCAATCAATGGAGGGCCATCGTTCACATCATCGTGGTATGATATACATATGTTTCTGTACATTTACTTAAATGATAAACAGGTATAATCATATGTACATACATATATACTGAATTGATTTTCTATTTGTTTTTAGAATCTTCTCTCATTATGTCATCACATGAGGGTGGTCAACAAGCTCAATCAACTCATGTACTTGGGTGTGATGGTGCTCAACCATCTCCGAGTGGTCATGATGGTGCTCAACCATCTTCGAGTAGTCATCAATCTCAATCATATCATCACGTTCCTTATCATTTTGGTAATTATATAAACAAAAATTATGTTAAAACAAATTTGTACATGTAAATGAATTGTATGTACATATATGTGTACATGTCCATTTTTCATTCGTATGAATACATTTTTTCACATGTTTTTATATTTATGTAATTATATTGATGCAGGGGTGAAATGTTCCTCAAAGTAAACATAAGCGAAGCATGACAATTCAAGAAGAATATCATACACCAACTACCACCTATCCATTTGATATTCTTGATGAGCTTCCTGGAGAAAAAAACCTTCAACAATGTATGTTAAAGAGGTGCATAGGTCATTATTCAAAATTGAGGAAAGATCTTGGGAATTTGGAGCTCCCTGCAAAGAGTCGATAAAAATAGAAATGGTTTTGCACTCTCTAAGCTCATTTCTTGATATTTACAAGAATTTTGGGCCAACCACTGATTTATTTATAGATATTATGAGGCGTAAAAAGGAAGTAGTAATGGGTCCGAATAAATGGGTCGAGGTAAGTAAAAGGGCTACAAAAGAAGATGCAAAATATATGTTTAATCTCAAATAAGGGTAGAAAATAAAGTTGCTCAAGATGCAATATTTCAAGCACCCTAATATAGCCAGCGATTTGTATGATAGGTTCCTTGTGGCATATGGAAAGATGCCATGGAATGACAAGGTTCCAATTTACTTTGCAAAATTATTTTATGCAAAATTCTTATTGGGTATGTTGTTTACCACAGTAGCTCGAATTAAATATTTGAATGGTCTATGATTCCAACTACTCTTTTCATATGATCGATATGAGAAAATGGAAAAAAAATAGGTGTGACAATAGGAACAGTAGAAGAAAATAGTTTCAGATTGAGGTGTGACAATAGAAATAGTAAAAGAAACTAGTTTCAGATTGATTGCAATGAAAATTGTTGTAAAAGAATATATTCTTAGTATTCACATTTTCTATCTATCAACACTCAAAATTTGTATTTCATCATTTTTCATCATTCAAGTTACTAAGAGTCTCTCTCATCTCAACAAACTGAGGTAACTAAGAAAATTTTAAATTAAATTGACCAAATTAATCTTAGGGATATTTAGCATATTTAAAATGACCAAAATAATTAGATGTTCAACAAATTTTGTATGACCACACATGACTGAAACCAGCCTAGATTCATCTTAACACCGGATCTATCAAGCGCCGAGAAGGATCAAATCTCTCGAGGTGCAAACCTTTCCTCAAGTTTTGTATTCAAAAACTAGGTTTACACCTCGAGAAATTTGATCCTTCTCGACGCTTGATAGATCCGGTTTTAAGATGGATCTAGGTTGGTAACTTGTATCATTTGGATGGGCACAAGGGACCAGGACGAGCCAGGGAGCCACACCACAACAACCCATACAACTCCAAGAACTTATAGAGCAGAAGGGGAATTGTTCACATATGCCTCCTAGGACGAGCGTGGCCAACATTACCGCTCATGTGCTACCAAGTGGGGATGGAGAGAAGATGAAAATCGGCCACCCTACAAATGACCCAAGGCCATTCTTCAGGAAAACCCGAAAAAACAACTCAATTACCAACCCACCTTTCACATGAAAAGCAAACCTATCACTTGTATCATTTGGATGGGCACGAGGGACCAAGACGAGCCAGAGAGCCACACCACAACAACCCATACAACTCCAAGAACTTAGAAAGCAGAAGGGGAATTGTTCACATATGCCTCGTGAAACGAGCATAGCTAACAGGTAATAAAGTATTTGAGAAATGTGAATGTAATTATTATATAAAAGAAATAAAGAATTTTATATATTAATTTATTATAATATAAAAATAATTGTTATTTTTAATTATAATATATATATATATTATATATATATATATTATATTAAATAAATAAAATTATTTACTTTTACAATTAATTAATTTTTAATATATTATAAATTTTTCTTAATTTTCTTTAATTTTAATATTATTATAAATTTTTCCTTAATTTTCTTTAAAGAATTTAAATTTGTTATTTTATGATTCCACACGTAAATTTAATGTATATATTATTGTGATATATTAATACTTGAAGGTTGATAACGTTTGGAAGTTATGGAAAACAAAGTTAATAAATTAAAAATTCGTTTTAAGAATTTTGAGGTTTTAAAATTTCTTAAAGATATTTTTTAATAAAGTGGTTGATAAAATGTTTATTGGGTGAAGTAGAATGGTGGATGTTTCACATTTGGTTTGCTAATTAATATTGAGAGGTTCATTCGAGTTTGAAATTCAATTAATTTGATTAGTACGATTTGTGGAACATTGCATTAGGTTAAAGAATACAAAGACATTTTTTTTATTTAATTTTAAATTTTAGTAATGAGTGGCATATTTATTAGTTTTTATATTAAAATAAAAAGATTAGTAAATTAATGTATTTAAATCAGTTGTTATATTTATCTTAATTCTTGATTTATCAAGTGCCGAGAGGGATCAAATTTCTTGATGTGTTAACTTCTTTTTTGAGTGGAGAATTCGAAGGAAAGATTTACACTTAAAGAGATTGATTCTCTCCCGGTGCTTGATAGATTTGGAATTAAGATGGATCTAGGCTGGTTTCAGTCATGTACGACCAAGGAAAATATATCGAAGATATGATTACTTTTATTAATAATATGTAAATACATCTAATATTAATATAATCATTTTAAATATGCTAAATATGTTTGAGATTAATCTGGTTATTTTAATTTTAAATTTTCTTAGTTACTTTAGTTTGTTGAGATGATAAATATTGTTAATAACTTTAATAATGAAAAATGATGAAATAAAATTTTTGAATGCAAAGTGACAATGTAATAGTGTTAAATGATAGAAAATTTGAATAATAAGAATGTAGTCAAATACAAATAGTCTTCATTGTGATTAATCTCAAACTATTTTCTTCTAATATTATTATTGTCACCTTTTTTACTTTTGTCATCTTTTCATATCGATTATATGAAAAGGATTGTTGAAATTGTAAACCATTTAAATCTTTAGCTCAAGCTATTGTAGTAAACATCATACCTTGTATTTCTTGCTCTCGAATATTAATCGGTTGAATTACTATAACACAAAAATTAATGTACATTGCCAATAATTTTTTGTGCTTACATTGAAATCAATGCACAATGTTAATCCAATCATTTTAAAATTAATGTACTATCATACATCCAATTACATCAAATCAAAAATCAACATCCACACTGAAATCAATGCATATAATGCAATCAATCAAATAATATTAGAAAACAACATTTACACTAAAATCAAGGATCAAATAGGATTAGAAATCAACATCTACACTCAAATCAAGGCATCTAGTGCAAGTAAGAAAATGGCATTAGAAACCAACATCTACACTAAAATCAATGCATCTAGCACAAGCAATCAAATAAGATTAGAAATCACCATCTACACTGAAATTAATGCATTTAGTGCAAGCAATCAAATAGGATTATAAATCATCTACATTGAAATCAATGCATTTAGTGCAAGCAATCAAATATTATTAGAAATCAACATCTACATTGAAATCAATGCATTAAGCAATCAAATAGGATTAGAAATCACCTTCTACACTGAAATCAATGCATTTAGTGCAAGCAATAAAATATGATTAAAAATCATCTACATTGAAATCAATGCATCTAGTGCAAGCAATCAAATATCATTAGAAGTCAACATCTACACTAAAATCAATGCATCCAGTGCAAGAAATCAAATAGGATTAGAAATCACCATCTACACTGAAATCAATGCATTTAGTGCAAGCAATCAAATGGTATTAGAAATCATCTACATTGAAATCAATGCATCTAGTGCAAGCAATCAAATATTGTTAGAAATCAACATCTACATTGAAATCAATGCATCTAGTGAAAGCAATCAAATAGGATTAGAAATCACCTTCTACATTGAAATCAATGCATTTAGTCCGAGAAATAAAATATGATTAGAAATCATCTACATTGAAATCAATGCATCTAGTGCAAGCAATCAAATATAATTAGAAACCAACATCTACACTGAAATCAATACATATAGTGCAAGAAATCAAAGAGGATTAGAAACACCATCTATACTGACATCAATGCATCTACTGCAAGAAATCTTCTTCCCTCTCTCCCCCCTCCATCTAAATATATATCTCCCTCCATCTCTCCTTCTTTGTCTCTCTATCTCACCCACCCAAACATAAACACTCTCTCACTCCATATCTATCAATCTCTCTATCCCTCCCTCTCTCCATCTCTCTCTTCTTCCCTCTCTTCACCTTCCATCTATATCTTTATCTCCCTTTGTCTCTCTATATCACCCCCAAAACATACACTCTCTTTCTCCAAGATATTTATATATCCCTCCCTCCTCCTCTTTCCCTCTCTCTATCGCTCTCTTCCCCTTCTCTCCCTCTCCCCCACTTGTATATCTCTTTCCTCCTGTTGTCCTCTCTCTCTTTCTCCTTGTGTTCCTTATCACTCCCTCTCTCTCCATATTCTTTATCACTCCCTCTCTCCCCCATTCCAACTCTCTCTCTCTCTCTCTCTCTCTCTCTCTCTCTCTCTCACAACTATGTTACTATATCCCTCCCTCTCTCCTTCTCTCTCCCTTTCTCCTTCTCTCCTTCTTTTTCTCTTTATCTCACCCCTAAACATACACACTCTCTCTCAACCTCTCCCTTGTCACTCCCTCTCTCTCTCCACTTTTCACTCTCTATGTCTTTCTTCTTCGCTCTCTCTCTCTCCCTCCAACTCCATCTATCTATCTCTCCCTCTCTACTCTTGTCTCTCATGTCCTCTCCCTTATACTTCCTCTTTCTCCCTTTCTCTCCTTGTTTTGGAGAATTTGGTGTCTACGAATAAATACTAATTCCCTAGATAAGTAGTCATATCTAGAACAACAGTTTAAAGTATTTAGTTTTCCCTATAAGCAATAGATAAGATGAGAAGATGGTAAGATGATAAGACCTACTTGTAGTTCCGTTTCCCTCTCGTCTCCTTTTTATCTATTATGTCGCTCCTTCCTGTACTTAATATGCTTGAGAAGTACTTGTAAACACAACAAAAAACAAAGAATTGATCAAAGCAAAAGATCTGTTGAATATAAGTGAATGGAATCAGATACATTTCACACATATAAGCATTATAAAATAATACAAACATATGGGAGAAAGGTTCAAACACTTTATTGAATAGAAAAAGGAATTACAACCATTTGTGTCTGATTCAAAGTCATTCCTCTAACTTGGATCCCATCCACATCACATCAAAAGCATGACAAACTTGTAGCATTACAATACTTGCTTCAAAGCCAAGTCCCACAGTAGAATTATCTCCTTAAAATTCAACATAATCCAGCCCCTGATCACTTAGATGAGTGGTCAATTTATAGGGAGATGAAGGAGGTTTTGTGATAAATGGTGGCATTGAATGGCCTTCCATATTTAGAATTAGTTCCATGGAGGAAGGGACGAGAGGATAGGATGCATCTTAACTCATTCCTCATCCATTTTCGAGTTCATAGGATTTGATAAGTAACGGAACCTTCTAGATGACTCCAAAAGATAAGAATATTCCCCAAAACCTATGTGAATTTTGCTCAAACTTGCCCAACGCAGGTGAAAGGAAGCCTAAGTGCTCTGCAGATCACCCTGGCATGGACTCAACTGCTCTGCAGTGCACCCTTACATGGGCCTACCTGCGTTGGTCCCTCTAGAGGCCCTTTCTGGATGTCTTCAAGTCATGAAACTGTCTGGGAAGGAGGCATTCAAAGGGGTGACTTGTTTAGGGCATGTAGCAATTGAAATTAGGGTTTGATGAGCCCTAAAACATTGATCTGGATGATGGGATTGATGTGCCCAAATGGATCTGTAATAGTTTCCCCCTAAAGCATGAAGTCGGGAAAATGCCAATGTCGAATGAAATGCTTTATGTTGTGATGAGGAGGTATCAAAGTGGAAGTTGGCCTGCATCAATTACAATAAATATATCATGATATTTGATTTTTACATGAATAGCTGAGGGAAGGCATACCCATGCTCAGCTTATAAACTTTCATTACATGTACATAAAAAGTCGTCTACAGATATAGACCCATGATTGGAATGACCATCAATGTAAAGTCATTGTACATATGAATTAGTACTCCTAAAATCGCAGCCTAGATGGTGAAACTAGATCTAGGGTCTTCTATCTCATTCAACCATTTGCTCAAGTACGAGTCTAACCATGTGAATATATGATTTGAAGTCAAACATGGGAAGACATCGTCTGATTACCAGTAAATGATGTAAGTTGTTAACAAACGCGAGAGAAATCACTGATAATGATAATGATCCTCAAGGTACTACAGTACATTCTGCATGGTGTGAATGGATGATTTGATGTCAAACACCATCCAAAGTCTTTTGGTCGAAGGCCATTGATGTAAAACTATCGTCGGAAGCAAGAAAACTGTCATTGATTTATGCAAGCCTCAAGGTACTGGAAAGGTGTTTCTAAGTCAACTTCTTGGATAATGTGTTGATGTCAACAAGAAGCGACTTGTCACAGGAGGACCTTGATGTATCCCACATCAAAAATGATTGTAATGACTTTGGAGATGGAATTTGACTGACGACACAAGGTTCAGGAATGGCAGTCATGAAAATGAAGTTTTATGGTATTGCAAAGGATGAATTTTGACTAAATGACTTCTCTTGAACATGTCGAAGACACTGAAATGAAATGGTAGCATTGATCAAAAACAAAGTGATGGATGGTATGATAGACCAACGGTTTAATAACCATTAAGCTAATAACCCAACCCAAATAGTCACAGTGACAGAGTGAAAGTGTCATGTTCAAGAGAGACCTTCTACCATAAAGTGGTTTTCCCCTTTTTCCCATTTTCCCTAGTCATTGTTGACCAATACCTCTATATTTTTATCAAGCTTGAGGAGGATAACATATGCTTGTTGTATAATTCCACCCTTCGGGTGAATCCATCGCTATGTGATGTTTTAACGAGTCTAGCAAAGGTGTAACTCGGTCTTATCTAGATGGACAAGTTTGTTGCTATTTGATGTTTTAATGAGTTTAATGACAAAGATAAATTGGTCCTTTTCATGTTTAGAGAGTTTGAAAAGGGACGAAAAGAAAACTCCACAAGTTATTTTTCATAGATTTGTCTCTCAAGCCCGAAAAAGTGTAAAACAATACGAGAGAGAACCTATTAACC